>QLSR01000156.1:725422-859705 GCA_031780015.1 Citrullus colocynthis
CTCAAAAAAAAAAAAAAAAAAAAAAAGAGACTATTACATACAAAACAACCTTAAACATTAAAGTATTAAAGAAACAGAAAAGTAAGATGTACAAATAAATTACATGTTATGCAGTACGTGGAGAGCAGCGGTATGCCATTATGTTCACAAGGTAACTAAACCTACTAGTTAAAAAATAAATAAAAAAAGAAAAAAAGAATTAGGAATGATGGAGTGTTCGTACCTAACTTCTTGGACCTCTTGTGCGTGAATAAGGTTTGGAGAGTTGGTGTGATTAAAAAGAATGAAGTAAAAAAATATGTAGAAGAAGTTGAGTTTAATGCAAGGACTAAACAAACCAACCACCAACTAGAATATTAATTTGGACCAATACTTTTAAACCAATGGAAGTGACATGTCCATTAATCCTTCGCAGCCACTAGCTCAAACATAAAAATTATTATTAATAATAAAATAACTAGAGGAGTGGAAAAATCCAAGGTTACTTCATAAGACTTGAACATTATATAGTGGACACACAAGTCGATCATGTTCAAGTAATAACGTAAAGGGTTTATAGTATATAGATAAAGTTGGGTGTTTTATCTTGATAACACAATGGATATGACACACTTTTTAAATGTTACAATTGTTGTAAAGTGTTACAAATGATTTGATCCAAATGATTTATGTGGAGATGTGCTAGTGGGAGTATCCTATACGAAGAGTTTGTATAAGACTGAACTGCGAAATATTTAATCTCTTTGTAACACCGTTGACTAGAAGAGATTAATATTTCATAGGATAACCATGTGTAACTTGATCTTAATCCTGAGTGAGTTATGAACTCCTATCTATGAGAGATAGTCCTTTGATTTGTATGGGTGAGAAAGTGGCTTGAGTCGCCGACTCAATAAGTCTACCATTTTGGGGATTTGTCTGAGTAGGGAGTTGGGAACATAGTTACACAAGATGCAATTTAGTTCTTCTTGCTTTTAAGGTATGTAGAGGTGTATTTCCCTTAAGTCTTGATTCTGGGTCTTTAAACAAAAGGTACCCACCCTCTCACTGGCCAGAAAGGGACTTGGTTTATGGTAAGACCACAAGCAAATTGTTCATTATAGGGATTGGTGGTACTTAAAGAGTAAGAGGTAATTACAGGGGTAAAATGGTAATTTGACCCAGTTGTAATTATGAAATGCTCGTGAAGGATTGATTTACTGTAATGATTAAATTCATGGACATAAAAATATTCTACAATGCGAAGAGTGCAACGATAGGTCTCTAATGGAGTGACTCACAGTTAATGAATGTTCATTAACATAATTAAAGAGTATAATTAGTTAATATCGGATCATTAAAGCTTCTAATATGTAGATCCATTACGTCTCCCTACTAGCTCACAATGGATAAACAAGGACCATTAGTTTTGAAAGAATTTGAATTGTTTAAATTAATGAAACGAAATAACAATAATGGTATATGATACCATTAATATAATGTACAAATACTACTACAAATATGAGTTTCTATGACATAAGAATGAGAAAAAAGTGTCAAATAAAATTAAAAAAAAAAAAAAAAAAATCGTTTTTGGCGCGAAAAACACAAATTTTTGGATTCTAGTTTTTTCGCGACAGATTTTAAGTATCACATTATGATACTTATTAATCGTTGTGGCTTGTGCTTCTTGCGGTAGCAATCACGAGAGGCCGCTCATTTGTGTGTTTTTCTTATAATCTAGACAACCATTACAAGCAATGTTTACTTCTTTGCAATGGAAAAATAATGCTTCGAGAAAAATTGTGATGAACTTTTTCTGGTAGTGTATGTAATTAAAATAAGAAAAACCTTTGGTGAGTGTTTTAAGATTGGTTGATTCTGAAAAGGTGCCTGAAACGAGATTTTATGATGCCATGGATTCAACAAAAGTACATAAATATAGGATATTATGGATGAAAAGTGGGAGTTTCAACCTAAGAAGCGTTAAGAAGCGTTGGGACTGGTGTACCTTAAATTCCTTAGATCTCGTAGTTTTGTAAATTGTAAATATATTTTATTTATTCAATAAAATAAGAAGTTATTTTATTTATCTTTTGCATTAACTCAATCCAATAAACTGAGATTCCATAGTTATTTTATGTAAACTTAAACATGTATGTAGTTGACATACAAGTTCGGATCATGTTTAAGTAATAACCAAAAGGTCTGTAGTATAGGAATAAGGTTGGGTGTCTTGTTTTGGTAACACTACGAATACGGTCCACTTTGTAATTGTTAGAAAGAGTTGTAAAGTGTTATAAACTGTTTGATCTTAATCATTCATGTGGAGACATGTGAGTGAAGGTATCCTAGTATGTATAAGACCGGACCATGAAATGTTTAATTTCTCTTTGTAGTACCGTTAATTGAATAAGTTAACATTTCACAGGATGACTATAGGTAACTCGACCTTAATACTGAATGAGTTATGAAATTCTGTCTATGAGGACAATCCTTTTATCTATATGGGTCAGAGTGGCCAGATTGTCAACTCAATAAGCCTACTATTTTGGGATTTGTCTGATTAGGGAGCTAGGAATATATCTTCAGAAGATGGAATTCACTCCTTTCCGTGTTTAGGGTCAGTAGATAAATTACTCCCTTAAGGGCTGATTCCGAGTCTTGAACAATGAGGCATCACCCTCTCACTAGCCCAAGAGGGGTTAGTTTATAGTTGGACTATAACCAATTTGTTCATTAGAGGGATTAGTGGTACTTAGGGAGTTAAATATAACTACAGGGGTAAAACGATAATTTGACCTAACTGTAGTTATGAGTAATTTGAGAAGTGTCGACTTATTATTCATTACTTAATTCCGTGAACATAGAAACATATCTATAGTGCGAAGAGTGTAGTTGTAGGTCGTTAGTGGAGTGACCTATAGTTAATGAATATTGATTAATCTAATTAAAGAGTTTAATTGATTAATCTCATATCATTGAAGTTTCTAACTATAGGTTCATAAGGTCCCCTTGCTAGCTCATTAAGGATTTGTACAAGAATCAAACATTTTGGTTATTTTGAAATGTTCAAATTAATAAGGGAGTTCATTATATGTGATACAATTAGCATAACGTATGTTATAAGAGAGATTTATATTTATAAAGTTTATTTTGAATGAGATTTAAAATGTATACTTTATGTTATAAGAGAGATAAATATTTAAATAAGATTTAAATATTAATTATATGAATGATATTACTATATATTAAAATTAATATGAAGGAGATTCATATTAAAACTATAGGTTATGTGAGAGAAGATTATTTGAATATGATTCAAATTTAAATTAAATATGTGATAATTAATTAATTAATTATATTTATTAAATATAATTTAATATATTAGAATAAATTAATACTAAAATTTATTATTATTATTATTATTATTATTAAAAATAACTCCCATGTAGTGGGGAGTTATTTTGGCTTCTCTCTCACAGTTGATTTCACTTATAGAGGGAAGTACGAAAGAAAGGAGGTTACAATTCTTTACAAAAGAAGAAAATAGTTTTGTGAAAAAGTTTTCTCTCTAACTCTTCCTTCTCCAACTCTCTATTCTTCTCACAATCTATATTCCCCTACCAAAATCCACTAAGAGCCCACAACTCTTCACTGGTTCTGGTTCTTCCTAGAGAATAACAAGGTAGCTTTTGTGGTGGTGTTCCAAAAAAAGAGTTCTGTGTTTTTCATTGGAGGAATTTTCCTGTGGTTCGAGATTTGTAGAAGAAGTTTTTCCACATTAAAGATAGTCTTCAAAGGTAGGAAACTTCTAACCCCTAATTATTCTAAAAAAGCATGCTAATTATTAGTTGTTTATCCAAGTTTTTTTCTCTGTCCAAAAGAAATTTAATGGCACATTGCGATCACTCGCTTCTACTGAGAATTCAATTCCTTTAAGAAGCATAAACACTGACATGCGATATGAATACAGCACGACTTCGATAGATCAACATGTTAATTTCTAAAAAGGTAGGACACGACACGCTGGAGATACATTATTTTTTTCTAAAAAAACAAATATATGTGTGCGTTATTTGACATTTTTTGAAATACACATATATTTAACAAAAGGAAGAAATAAACCAAAAAAAGAAAAAAAAAAGGAAAAAAACGGAAAGATAAAAACCGAAGGAAAGAAAAGAAAACAAAAAGAAGTAAAGAAGAAAAGAAGCAAAACAATAAGAGAAGACACAGAAGTCGCCGACAATCGAGGGTCTTGAAGTTGAAGTAATCGTCATCGATGAAGTCAGAAAGAACGGTTGGGTAGCATACTGGGTTTTTTAATTTTTTTTTTTTTGAACATGACAGATTGTGAATTAAGTCTCGAAGGTGAACTGTGTTAGTATGGAGAAAGTGTATAAAAACCCTAGAATTTCAAAAAAGTTGGCTGAATAGTTAATTTTAATCACCTTAAAATGTCCCTTAAAAAGACCTTCGATAGTGCGTCTTGTTTCATTGTTTTGTTAATTTTGCATATGGAGTGTCCTTGGTGTGTTATTGACGTTTCTTATGCATATCGAAAAGAAAAAAAATAAATAATTATAGAATATTACTAGTGTGTTGGAGGTGTGTTATAAGTGTGTCAGAGTGTGTGGTGTTCGACACGTGTCTGACACTAACACTTGGCCATTTTAGAAGTGTCAATACTTTATAGGTTTTAATTATGTCAACATTTACATGTTGCAACATATTTTTTGAACCCACTTTTTAAGTGTGATGATAATTTTTTCACTCATCTAGAGATCAAATTGGGCTCGTATGCATATATGGATAAATTAATAGCGGATGAAAATGAGAGAATGAAAACTAATCTTCAACAAATAGTAACATATATCTTGAACCCCACATTTTCTTTGAGTTCCAACAAGCAATAACATCTTGTGAAAAACGATATCTAGGTAAGCAGCATCATGAAGATAATATATCATAGTTTTATTTATTTTGGTTTCCTTACTTGATGTTATAGTTGGCAATATAGTTGATTAGTGGACCCAATTTGTGGATGAATCACTAGAACTAAAAAAAATTTTCCATCAAAGTTCCAAGTCTTACTAGTTCAACATATGGGTAATTGAAGTAAATTTAATCAAGTTAGGAAGTTTACAATTTAATTTCCTTACTTTTAAAGAATTGTCGAGACTTCTACCTTTAGTTATAAATTTATGTTTCATGGATAGGTGCATACAAAGAAAATAAATAGTTTGAACACAACTAAGCTAAATAACCTAGTTTAAATCATGTATAATAAAAAGAATAAAAGGATAGACACTTGAAGCAAAAGGGTCTGTCAAGGAAGAAGTAAGTCCATTGGTAGTAGGCGATGTAGAATCTGATGATAGAATGGGGATAGTTGAAAATAACAGTGGGGCTACATGATGATAGATGATTCTCACATAAATGTTTATGAGCTTCAAGATGGAAGTAAGTTCTCAACAAAGAAGTAGTTATATTACTAGACAACCAAATTTAAAAAATGGAGGTATGTCACTCACTAAAAAGATTTAGTTTAAACAAGTTTCTTAAATTCACTTAGTTCTAACTTTTATTTACAAAATTTATTTAAAAAATAGATAAAGAGAAGAGGTCGACGACATTGAATGACGATGAATGAGTAGATATCTAGAATGACAACCGAAATGAGGATCAAACCATTAGGTATGATGATGACACTATGGAAGATCCTATTAGTGATAATAATATTGTGGATGAAATTTAGATGGAATATTGAGATTTTTTCTCTTGTCGTGATTAATTATTGAGATTTTTTTCTTTTGTCATGACTAATTTTGAATATGTTATGTAATTTTAAAGAAAATTATAATATTAAAAATATATGATATTTTATGTTTTATGATTTAGTTATGTTTTCTTAATTTAAAATGAGGCTTACACCTCATCGTCTTGAGGCTTACATGACTTGCCTCTTTAGGAGAAAACACCTCAAAGCTACCTTAAGTCTTTTAAAACATCGTTGTATAGTATAGTTGAAGAGTTGGATTATTCCAACATTTTTTATTGGGAGACAATGGTATGGAATTGAATGTTGAAGGGACTTAAAAAGGCTATGGTTGATAAAGTTGCTATGTACAAGGAGAACGTGGTAAAGAAACCATATTATATATTGTAAAGTATGGTCAAATTAATTAGATTTCCTCATGCTTTTTGGGTATTGTGCAACCTCATTTTCAAATGGTAGATACATTAGTTAGGACATTAACAGTGTTCAGTAAGGGCATATGGGCCACTTTCTACCTTCAAAGGTAGAGTAGCTAATAAATTGAATGACGAACATATTCTTTGAGCGTTTAGGTGGTTTTATTCTCACTCAGTTTTAATGACCATCTTATTTTGAGACATATTTACCTCCCAATGTTAGTATTATGCTTACACATGTGATTATTGGTAGATTTTGCATCTTTAAAATTGAGAATTTATAATGGGTGGCAAAATAAATTAATAAAATTGTAAACATGACTTTGAATTTTTGGATTTTGCAAATGTAGCAAAATATTCCAATTCTCTATTTTGTTTTGTACATATTCCAATTTTGCCCTCTTAATGCATCTCTCCTAATTTTTATAATCCCTTTGTCGTGGGTTTTTCTTCTATATTTTCTCCCGGCTAATGAAATTAAGAAACTTTCAAGGTCACTGTTTGGAGAGAGAATGACATTACATTCTGGTTCCTTTTTCCCATATTTTCCCTCTTTTTTATTTATTTTTTTAAAATTTTTAATTTGGTTGTACTCCCAAGTTATTTATTATTATTATTATTTTTAATAATAATGCATGTCGCTTGAAACATATAAATTTACCAATATAAATCATTTTAATATATCTCAATATCAATTTTTTAATCTTCTCATGTATGTATTTTCAATTTTTGAATCTTCTTCTCCCTCACCATTTTTCTTCTCTTTTTAACACCATTACACATGTATTTTTTTTTTTCTTTTTTGCATTTTATCTACATTCCAATATATATATATATATATATATATATATATATATTTATTTATTTATTTATTTATTTATCTTTGCCATATATTGTATTTTATTTTATTTTTTCAATTCACAATTTCTTTTTGTTCAATTATAGGAGATCTTTGTTATTTTTTTATTTTTCTTATTCTTTTGTTGGATTTGGTGATTTTTTTTTCTATGATTAAGGTTTTGACAAATCATACTACTTTTTTTTTTCAAATTTTAATGATATATCATATGCATAAATGATATACCAAATTTAAATTTAAAATCAAGTTTTAATTGTACTGTTTTAGTTTTCAAGTGTATCAGCAGTATATCTAATAACAATCAACATTCAATCGATAATTTATTTTGAAGCAAATCATGCATGTTTCATTGAATAAGCATGATATTCCAAGTGATTAACAATATATGTATCAGATATCAAACATTAATGGATTAGACATTGTTGTTGGATTTATATTTTCGATTTAGATTGAGTTTCTTAGCCTGTTACACAAAAATAGATATGATAATTTTCATACAAAGATGCGTCGAGAATTACTCAAGTATGATCATGATTAAGCAAGTTTTCCTAGAAAAGCCCAAGTATAAGTTCTCATAGGTTTCCTGGTGAGTCCAGGGTCGAACGCAGGGATTTGTAATAACTAGGTGTTGAAAATAGATGCATGATTATGCGGTGAACTATACATGTAATATGTGCATGAGTTGGTTGTATGTATCTAAAACTATACGTAAAGAATGAATAAAATTTCCTACAACTAACAATGAGGTGGACGCGGCGATGGTTAGTCAAATGTCGTTTAGTGTCAGATAGCATGCGTTGAGAATGAATGGAACCATGCGATAAAAGTAGAGTTAACGCAGGAGCTAGTTATTACTTAAGTCTATCTAAGTATAAGTACATACCTACAAACTGAGTTTGTGAATCCATCTCTTGATGTTTCAACGCCGCATTAATCTTATCTCTAAGACGCATGATAAGTTTGCATTGGCAAAAGATGAATTACATTTCTGCACCTCATCTAGTCTTGATAAATGCTAAAGATTAACAATCTACTCTCTCAAGCTAGACAGTCGTGCTTACTACATTTGTTTGTCAGACAAAGCTATGCAAGCTAATGATATGCATTAATCAGGATGTAACATACTTCATATTGCTTAAGAAAAACTAACTCTAACATCTAACTCATTTAGCATTCAAACAATATGGTGTAAGATATTTAATATGGAAATAGATGGAAGATAATCGTCAATCAAACTCATATTAAGAAAATAAACCATCCTCTCGAATGTCATTAACAAAACATAAGTAAGAAGAAGGGAAATAGAGATAAAACAGAAATGGAAGACGTCAAGCCGCCACTGGCAACGTCTTGCTTCATAGAGGCTTGAGATGGTTGCTATCTGATACATAAAGTTCATAGGGTGAAGGTTCTCACTCACTGGGAGACGATTCTGAAAGTTTTTAGAATCCTTCTCTCAGAAGAGCTCGAAATGGAGGCTGGTTATGGTGAGGGAGGATTTGTGCAGAGCTTTCGTCTCTTTCTTTTCTCTCTCTCTCTTTTCTCCTTGCTTGATTGGAGAAGCTTTGGGCTATTTATAGGCATTGAAAAGTTGAAATTCATGATGACCTGACACCTTTGCATTAAATTCCCTGCCCTGCTGCGTAGACTTTTCACATTGTCGGCCCATTGGTTCTGCCATGATCTGATAACGTGTTATCCTTTTGCATAATGACATGACAGCTTTTGCCCAGGCGTCTGTATCTACTTTTTTTTTCAATGCATGGTCTCAACGCATAGTCTCGATGCATGGGTTTCCATTTGTTCTCGCAGCAGCTTCGTCTCTAGTACTTAGGTTATTTGTGCTTCTTTTCTTCTTAATCCTATGTTAAGAACAGAAAAGCTCATGATTTTTCAAGTATTTTCTTTTGTAAATAGTGCCAACGCATGGTGATACATTTTACATAATTCAACTACCAAAATCATGCGTTTAGCTCTAAAGTTACTCTAATTAATTCAAATAGTGACTATAATAACTTATATATCTACAAGTTATCACACACCCAAATTTGAGTTAGTCCTCAAACATTTATTTGAAGATTTATTAAATTCTACAGCCCAAGTCTAAGTAAAAGCTCACCTTCTCAACATGCCTCCTATTCCTTGACTATATCAACAATCAGATAACCATGTCAAGTTCTTTTTCAATTGACCCTTTGAAAGTACTTCTCATTTTTAGATGCGGCAAGCTTATTCCTCAAAAATGCCCTTACTCATTTCCAGCCAATCTGATATCCTCATTTTAGTAATGTGCTATGAAGTTCATTCATTCATAAAGTTTCTATTTTTTATTATTATTATTAGTTTTTTTTTTTGAAGTGGACTTGCGTCGATCTGGGCTATCTACCTTCGTTTTGACATACCAACAATGGGGTGCATGGAGGCAGCCAACATCGAGCAAATACCCTTTCACAACTCGACACTTATTGCGTTCCTTTTTGGTTGCGTCGACAGTGGTACCGTTTATTTATTTTTCGCTGATCTTGGACTCTCACCTTCGATTATGGGGTGTAACGAGCTATTCTCAACTCAACTCTTAACAGGCTAATTTTGTGTGATGTCAACGGAGTTGTTTGTCCACGGAAATATATTTATACCAGTTATTTTATTTTATTTTATTTTATTTTATTTTATTTGTGTTTTATGAATTCTGAACTCATGACTCAAACCTTTTTTACCCCGAAATTTGAAGGCAGCAAGGTCCTCATTGCTGAAATCGAGTTTTAAGATTACCTTAGAAAAATTTTGTGAAAGAGGTTTGAGGCAAAGCTTGCAACGCATACTAACTCTTGGAAGTAATTTACCAAGTGTAATATCCTAAGACTTGTGAGTTAATCCTCTTATTTCAATAAGTCTACAGGGGAAGTGCATAAATATCATCATTGAGGTTGGACGCAGAAACAAAAACAAGGCGGAGAAAATAATAAAGCAAGAAATAATTGAAAGCACAAACTAAAGAGAACAAAAAGATTCATGAATTGAATATGGCATTGATGCAAAAGTACTATGCGTTGTACTAATTACAAGAAAATCAAAGGAATAAACGTAAGAAAAGAAGGAAAAATCCCAAAGAACACCCCGATTTAAGTTCACCCTGGGGCGTTGTCATTGTTGTCCGCAGGGGGAGGATTTGGATCGTTGAACTGAAGGGGTTGCTGAAGGGAAGAAGGAATAACTGGCGCTGGGATGCGTTGGACGAACACTTCATAAATGTAATTCATCATAGTGCTGAATTGTTCATCCTAACACTGAGCTTGGCGTTGAACAAAATTCCGAAGCTCCAATTGTTGTTGCGCCATCTGAGTCACTTGCTGACCCAATTGTGAAATTTGTTGAGCCAACTCTTCTTGTCGCTGGAGATTTTCCATCTCCTTGCGCCGAATTTCATCCAGGTCTCCTATGATGGGGTGAAAGATCCCATCATCCAAGTACCGCAGCAAATCATCCAGACTCAAATCGACAAACTGCAGCGGAGCAGAGGCGTGTCGTAATTGATATGGTTCTTCTTGATGATGCGACCTTGGAGTTGCTTCTACCTGTGGTTGAGAAGTTGGGCAGGCAGAAGGTTCAGTAGTTGGTGGAGTTGGAAGATTGGAAGATTGAGGTTCATGGCGAGGCGGTAAGAATTGAAAGGGCGCTGACTCTTCAGGATCCAGAGTCAGGGTCGGCTCAACGGGTGGTGGGGGTGATGGTGGAGCCTCTCTAAAGGTAGATGATTGAGGTGGGGAGAGGGTTAACTCCAGGTGAAGCGAAGAAGGCGGCGCACTTCCTTCGACTCTTCATTAAGTCTGCGATAGGAAGTTGAAGAGGCGATGGGAGGCCGCGTTAGGTGGTGGGTACATGAAGTGGCTCTTTTTAGATTTTCGGGGAAAGGGAAGGGGAAGTGGAAGTTGGTGGTGAAGAGGGCTCCTTAGGAATTGGGTTGATGGGAGAAGTATAAATGGTCAAGGCTTGTGTGTTGGCGTCGAGCTGAACAACTTCTTCGGCTTCACTAGGTTGTGAACTCGACGCCTTAATCTCAAAATTCTTCTTGACAAGTTTCCTCGTTTTGGGTTGAGGAGGGTGGAGGGATGATGGTTCTTGTCACTTGGTAGGCCTCTTCTTTGAGTTGGCCACCTCAAGCAGATGCGGTGAGTCCTTTAATATCCGTCTGAGACTTTGGGCTGAAAGGACTCCATTTATTGCTCTGACTGGTGTATCTTCCATGAATTCTGCGTTGGCGCACAGTCTTGTCACAAAAAAGTGGAAGAATAGTTGACCCCTTAGCTTGAAAAACAACCCTCGAATCTGTGGGGCAATGATGTGTCCCACGTCTAGCCGAATTCCCCACATGATGTAGTAAATGACCATGGCACGATCCCTTGAAATTGAGGCGTCATGCGTTGTGGGGATTAGCGACCAATATATATATATATATATATATATATATATATTTATTTATTTATCTTTGCCATGTATTGTATTTATTTTATTTCTTCAATTCACAATTTCTTTTTGTTCAATTATAGGAGATCTTTGTTATTCTTTTTTTTTTTTTTTAATTCTTTTGTTGGATTTGGTATTTTTTTTCCTATGATTAAGGTTTTGACGAATCATACTATTTTTTTTTTCAAATTTTAATGATATATCATATGCATAAATGATATACCAAATTTAAATTCAAAATCAAAATGGTACTGTTTTAGTTTTCAAGTGTATCAGCAGTATATCTAACAACAATCAACATTCAATCGATAATTTATTTTGAAGCAAATCATGCATGTTTCATTGAATAAGCATGATATTCCAAGTGTATCAACAATATATGTATCAGATATCAAACATTAATGTATTAGACATCAATTAATAAATACTTAAAGTAAGACATGAGTGTATCAAAAGTATCTAACAACAATCAAAATTTCAAGTGTATTTGTAATATATCTAACGACAACCAACATTTAATCAACAACTTATATTTTGAAGTAAAACATGTTCGTTTCATTTTATGAACATAATATTTCAAGTGCTTTAGCAGTATATTAGACATGAAACACAAGTGTATCAAACATCAATTAGTAAATATTTGAAGCAAGATATGTGTGTATCAGTAGTATATCTGACATTCAATCAACATACCAAGTGTATCAATAATATATCTAACAACAATAAACGTTTAATTAGCAATTACACATTTTAACCTTATAACATTTTTGGATATTCGATTATATTTGTAGTCTTTATGAGTATTTCATAAGTACAACAACAATGAATAAGACATTAATCATTTCAAATAGTATACTGCTTGACTTTAATATTACGTCTTCAAAGTAATACAAATCCAATTGATATCTATCAAATGTACATCACTTAATAAATTGATTTACTCAAAATGAAACATATTAATAGTATTTCATGTGTATATACTCAATATCAGGTATATTACTTAATCGATGTACTTAAGATTGAGTATATCATCGATACATTATTGTGTTGATGTACTTTGTTTTAAGAATATCATTGATGCACTTAACTAACCGATATACTTGATATTTAATATATCATCAATACACTACAATATTGATGAACTTCGTTTAATTGATATATCTAAAACAAAGTATATCAAAAGAATATTAGTTAAAAATTCAATTGACAGTAGTTTAAATACATCAGCAAGCTACCATACATCAATCAACAAACATATTAAAATTTCATGTACATCAACAAACTAGCTATTAGACTCAACAAACATGTCAAAATTTTGAGTACATCATTGCACTTTCAAGAATCAATAATATACCTACCATAAAGTATATCAATGATGTATCCATATTGAAGTATATCAATGATGTATCGATATTGATTCAAAATCAAGTATAACGAGGTATAAAGTATATCAATGATGTATCAATACTGAAGTATATCAATAATGTAACATATTCATTCAAAATGCAAGTATAACATATAGGCATGGCAACGGGGCCGAGGCAGGTGGGGGATATCCATCCTCGCCCTTAATGGGTGAATTTTCCCCCATCCCCGCCCCCGTCCCCGCTTCCGTCAGGGAGACGGGTCCTCGCGGGGGCCCCATTCCCCGCGAGATTTGAGAGAGAGCGAGAGTGCGAGATTGAGAGAGAGAGCGATAGCTAGCAATTCTGAGGTCTGAGAGAAAGCGAGAGCGAGACTGAGAGAGGCAATACTGAGAGACAATGATACTGAGCGAGAGCGAGAGTGAGAGCAAGACTTACAAGAGTGAGAGTGAGTTGGGGATATCGAGGCAGCAAGAAAGCGAGAGCGAGACTTACAAAAGTGAGAGCGAGATGGTAGTCATCTTTACATTTATATATATATAACCGGGGTGGGATCAAGGATTAAATGAGGCAGGGACGGGGCAAGCACTCGGGGAATGTCTCCAGTTTGACCCCCGTCCCCGGTCAAATCGAGGATTCTCCGACCCGATCGGGTAGGGGTCCGCGGGGTTTTTTTCCATCCCTAATAATGTAACATTGGAATATTATTAATATATTGGTACACACACATTAAAAAATTATTTAAGTATAATATTAACATATCACTACATGAATATTAACTAAAAATACAATTTTAAGTATGTTATTTGTGTATTAGTATTCATTAAGGTGATTACCTAGCTAGCTAATAAAGTGGTGTATCAATGATAAGTTATATATATGGTTTATCAGCAAGCTAATATACTTAATCCTTTATTAAAGGAAGTATATGGAATATGCTTTGAAAACCTTGCGTGTTCTCCCCTTATTGTTGAATGCTCACATGACTTGGGGATTTATAAGGACAGTTTCGACTTTTACCAATTCTACTTGGGCTGGGTTGAAGATGTTTTG
This sequence comes from Citrullus colocynthis, assembly GCA_031780015.1. Taxonomy (NCBI): domain Eukaryota; kingdom Viridiplantae; phylum Streptophyta; class Magnoliopsida; order Cucurbitales; family Cucurbitaceae; genus Citrullus; species Citrullus colocynthis. The sequence goes on from QLSR01000156.1 coordinate 739,340, forward strand.
TTATATTTGCAAAAGAAAAAACCTATGGATACACTTGCAATATCTTATTTCTTTTTTGCCAAATCTACAAGTGTCCCTTTAAAATTCCTGATTTCATTCTCATGTCCCTTTGCATATGGTAGTTGAAAGCCACCTAAAAAGTGTTTTACTTGCCTTTGAATTAGGGATGTTTTTATTGGACTTAATATGGTTGCTAGTGGTTTTTGGGTAATTATGGTGAAATTAAGTGTCAAAGACCAAAAGAACCAAACCGAGCCAAAACTGGACGAAAAATAGAAGAAAAGATGGAAAAATCCTGAAAATAGGGCAGCGCAGCCGAGAGCATAGATATGCTGCCCTCGGCGCTCTTAACCCGATAGCACTAAAATTGGGAGACTACAGAAGCATCATGTTGCTAGGGCATAGCGTCACAGCGCTATGAAAAGAGCGTTCTGCACTTGAAGTTAGGAAATTATGATGGACAGCGTCACGACGCTGTCCCTTCGATGACGGGTAGCGTTGATGCACTCTCCAAAAGCACAACGACACCAGCTTTCCTATTTTGAAACATTCACAAATTTGGAAAAGATTTTGGGGAGCCGAAATTGAGGGGTTTTCAGCAACCCTAAAAACACAAGAAGAGAGACGGAGGCTGAGAAACAAAAACTCAGAGAAAAAAGAGCCTAAAAGTGGAGTTTGTTATCAAAAGGAGAGGAAAATGTGGGAGAAGAGTTGAAAACCGTTCGAGATCCCAAAGTGTCGACCAAATGGAGATTGAAGGAATTCAACCTTGGGAAGTAATTCGAGAGTCTTTCTTCTTAAGTTTCTCTTTCTCTTTTACTCTTATGTTTGAGAACTCATATGAAAGTATGTATTTGATAGCTATATGTGGCTAAATTCATAGATTTAGGGTGTTAGATGATTTAATTATGGATTTAAGCTAATGATTTAGTGTTTTTCATGGATGTTGTTGAATGATATGTTTTTTAATGCTATTGTGCTTTACTCTTTATTGATTGATCATCAATAATTGTTAAGTTAGATGTATGATTGAGTAGTTGTATGTTTAATTGGATCTATGACATTGAATCTCTACTAATCTTTCATGAAAATAGCGAGGTTATTAGAGAAAGTTGATTATGACTATTCTTAATGCTATGTTTCTTAATTTGGTTTCAAAAAATTAGTAATCAATTAAGTTGCATAAGAAAGGGTTGTTTTTTTTTAAAAAAAATAGTCCGGATATTAGTTTCTAGATTTAAGCATATTGTTTGCACATAAGTCCATGAAAACCTAAAGCATTACTTACTCAATCCCCAGTGGATACGATACTCGAACTTCAAGTGTTTTATACTACAACTTTACCTATGCACTTGCAATTTTCGCACATGAAGTTTTTGGTGTTGTTGCTGGGGATTGAATTAACGACATTTTCACCTAATATTTAAAGAATTATAGATCTTAATCTAAGGTATACTTTACTTTATTTTTTTTCTAACATTGGTTGGTTGTGCTTTGGTGTATGCCTTGATATAATTCTAATCTTCTTCCATTTGATCCTGAGATTGATGGGACTTACTGGAGAAATCTAAGAGCTAAAACCAATCAAACCGATGAGATGGCAGAAGAAGTAGCACCAAAAGCAATTCGGGACTATTTCCAACCAAGTCTTTCGATGAACCAACCCGAAATAGCAAACGTGCCAATAAATGTCAACAACTTTGAACTCAAACAGGGGTTATGTTATTATTTTAGATCTACTTATAAAGGATGTTCCATTAAGGACCCTTACAAACACATTCGATCTTTCTTGGAGATATGTGAGATGGTAAAAATGAAAGGAGTTTCTAATGATGCCGTTAAATTAAGATTTTTTCCTTTCTCTTTACAGGATCGTGTGAAAGATTGGCTAGAGACCATACCGCCAGATAGCATAATCACATAGGATACACTAGCTCAAGCTTTCTTGAACAAATATTTCCTACCGGCAAAATCACAAAGATTGAGGGCGAAGATTGGCACATTCCGTCAACTTGAAGATGAACAAGTACATGAGGCTTGGGAACGGTAAAAGGATTTTCTGAGGAGATGCCCACAACATGGTAACACGGATTGGTTGCAAATCCAATTATTCTATAATGGGTTAACAAGCAACACCAAATCTATCTTGGATACCACCACCGGAGGATCCATATTCTCCAAGACCGCCCAAGAAACCTACACAATATTTGAGGACTTGGCTAATACATAATATAATTGGCCTTGTGAAAGATCATCTTCAACCAAGTCCGTTCGAGTGTATGAAGTGGATGAGGTAAGCTCTCTAAAAACTCAATTGGCTTTTCTTACTAATGCTTTGTCTAAACTATCTCAAGGAGGCCAAGCCCAAACACGTCCATCATCTATAGCATCCTTTGCAAGTCGAAAAGACGAAAGTGAGGTAGAGATGACCAACTATGTGAATAGAGGACATACCGAGGGCAACTTGAAGAATCATGAAAAATTTTCATATGCTAACAACAAGGACGTATTGCAAGCACCTCAAGGCTTCAATGGTACGAGAAATGTAAAGACATCATCTTTGGAAGACTTAATGATTGATTTTGTCAAGGAATCTAGATGAAGGACTACCACGTTGGAGAACTTGATACAAGTCATTGCCGACACCGTGCAAACCCAAGGCAAAGCGATTCAAAGCTTAGAAGTTCAAATTAGTCAAATTGCCACCTCCCTCCATACAATGCAAAAAAGAAAATTTTCAAGTTGTCTGGAGAAGAACCCGAAGGAGCGGTGCAATGCTGTAACCTTTAAAAGTGGTAAGAAGTTGAACAAGCCTTTGAGGATTGATAATGATAAACCTCTACAGGAGAAAATTGAGGCCACTATGGAGAGTGCACCAACAAGAGAAGAGAGTGCACCTAAGGAAAAAGGAAAATCTAAGTCTAATATAGAGAGTACTAATTCTCTTCCTTTTGTCCCTATATATGTTACCTTCTCCTCAAAGATTTCCAAAGAAAAAGGTTGATTCCCAATTTTCTAAATTCCTAGACATATTAAAAAAGTTGCAAATTAACATTCCTTTTGCAAAGTCATTAGAACAAATGCCTAAGTATGCCAAATTTTTTAAAGATGTTTTCTCGAGGATGAAGAAGTATGGAGACTATGAGACAAAAGCATTAATTGAAAAGTGTAATGCGGTGCTACAAAGAAAATTGCCTCAAAAGTTGAAAGATCTAGGGAGTTTCTTAATTCCTTGTTGTTTAGGCAATAATTCAGTTACTAAAGCATTATGTGATCTTGAAGTTTCTATTAACTCTTGGAATTTCTATTAACTTAATGTCTTTATCTGTTTTTAGGAAGCTCGACGGTGGGGAGGTGCAACTAACTACCATATCCTTACAAATAACCGATTAATCAATTGAACTTCCATGTTTTCTATGTAGCCTCATCGATCTTTGGAGCACGAGATTCACCACTTAAGTATCCAATCTTACCTTTGCAATCGATGGCTAGCTTGATGGACTACACCTATTTCTTATAGTTTCTCCCATTTAGACGGTTACAAAATCGACAATTTAAAGATTACAAAAAATGTAAAAATAGAAATAGGGAGGATCAACACACAAATTTACGTGGTTTGCTAACAATGTGTTAGCTACGTTTAGAGAAAGAACAATTTTATTAGAGAGAATGTTACAGAATTACAAAATCAATAAACTTGTGCACTTCATTAAATTGATATCAAATACGCTAATTAGGTTTAGGATTTAAGTCATTCTAGACGAAAAGAAAAATGCATTGAAAGGTATGCTTTCATTTGTGTCGATAGACTAAGACCATGGGTTTTTTTGGGTAGTAGTGGCATTCTAGAGAATGAGTTTTTTTGCCAGTAGATGAAAACTTCGGGATGGATGGTGGTGTTTTTCCAGTCTAAGATATGACTGCCGTGGTATATTAAAAAAAAAAAAAAAAGAAAAGAAAAAGAAAAGAAAAAAGAAAAATACTTGTTGTGTTACGGGTCTTTTATGCTTGCTGAAAGAGTTTTTCCTTTTTCTCTTCCTCATAACTTCGAATTGCGATTGGAATGGTGGTGTTTTTCCTAAATTGGTTTTGATGAGTGATTGATGAAAGAATGCATTTTGCCTGGATCTTGACGAATGGTTTTCTGTGGAGTTTGGAGAAGGATGGGTTGTGGTTCAAGTTTTTTTTTTTTAAAAAAAATCAAAAAATTGAGTTGTAACTTTTTTAGCATTGAACCCATGTTGGGAGTTTGCATCCTCTAGTTGGATTTCATCTTCATCATCTTTGCTCCTTGGCGGCATGTTGACCAGCTGCATGATTGCACTGGTAGATCTCCCCGAGAGCATAGTAATCTTGTTGGGCTGATTGTATGAATTTTAAAGCCCAATTATAAGAAGAAATTGGATGTGGTAGCTAGATTGAAGAAAGTTTTTGAGATTTAACCTAGTTCACAAATGGTATTTCACAAATATCTTAAAATTAGAAAATATTTCATATCTTGATTTTGGCCTAATTTTTTGACAAACTTAACCTTAAGACTCATTTTCTCTCTTATTAGAAATTTGATTTTTTTTTACTATTTAATATATCATAAATAACCATCTAAAATTCAATTAAACCTTATAAAATTCGTTATTTCACAATCAATGCTATACGTATTATAATAAATGTTGGGATATTATTTAATGAGTATTATTTTGCTCTTTCACTTATATCGTAATTATCCCTTCAATTTATGAATAAAATAAGTTATGTATTTTAAATTCTGTTATACGTTTATGTAGTATATTACAAAGTATATCTTCATTGATTTTTATTTTTTTCAATATATACTGTGTTACATTAATTGTTTAGTAATGTACAATGATAGCATTGTGTTTCTTTACATATACTATGTGTTTTTTTTTTCAATATTTTCATATGTAACTAGTTTTTAATAGTATATTTCACAAATGTAACTACATTGTCATGTATATAAATGTATATATTTGAAAATTGAGACATACATTCGGCATACTTTGTCATATATACACATGGATATGATACTAAGATAGATAACATCCTCAGATTTTTTGAAATAAACTCATATATATTTAAAATTGAAAACAAAATATACAAATAAACCCCATATATATTATGTATTATATAAACCCCATATATATTATGTATTATATAACCCACATGACTTTCATGTGCGAGTTTTGAAAAAAAAAAAAAAAACCATTTAATGCATGTAATATGATATACTTTTTAAAGATTCCATTTTGAAAGTAAAACAATCTTGGAAAAAACCATTTAAAGCGTGTGAAATATGGTATATTTTCTTTTCCATATGTATCTTTTCTTATTTCTATTTTTTTTCTTATTATTATATTTTAAAATTCATAAAGGGTGATATGGACATTTGAGTCATATTTTTGTGTAATATTTCATCTCATTAGATTTTTCATGAAAAAAATAGGAAGTTTAAAACACTTTTATAATTAAGCCTATTTAATTAGGCTATATGGGTAGAAAGCCCTAGATTGAAAGGAGGAGAAAATGCCACGAAATTTAGCTGAGAGTTAAACACGTGGATAGTAATTAAAACTGATCAGATTGAGATTGAGTTGATTTTTTTCACTTTACCAAAATCACCTCTTTCTTCTTTCTCTTCTTTTCGATTTCTTTCTATGCTAATACTTGTTTTCTTCTTCAATGGCGTCTGAGATTCTTGCAAGGAATGATGCATGTAGTAAACAAAAGAAAAGAGGAAGGAAGATGGACATACGATGTAACGTGGTTTGGCAAAGAGGTGCCTACATCCACGAAAGGTGTTCGAAGTTTTTTTTTTTCTTTTTTCAGATAAGTTCTTTACAACTATTACACTTTGTTTTTCTCTTTTTGATTATGACATGTATTTATAGTAACAGAGTCTGTGACACCTTACTTGTTGATCTAGTTGCTTAAGGAGGATAAGGAAAAGAACCTAGGGTAAAAGGTGTAACCTCGAGTCACAAGCTTGAAAAATTAGAAAAATTTTTGAAAAAAAAGAAAAGAATTGGGCTTGTGGAGTTAGCCAAAGTCTCGGCCAATCTAGGAAGTTAGCAAGATTAGGCAAAAGCCAGCGAGATTAGCGAGACCAGGCAGAAGATAGCGAGGCCAGGCAGAAGTCAGCGAGACTAGCGAGACTAGACAAAAATCAGCAAGACTAGCAAGACCAGGTAAAGATTAATGAGACCAAGTAGCAACCAGCGATACTGGCAACTAGCAAGACTAGCGAGATGAGCGAGACCGAGAAAACCAGCGAGATTTGTGAAACAACAGTGATCAACGATACCTAGCGAGACTGATCTCACTGTTCGTCTAGCGAGACCCATGGGAAAAGCGGCAAAATGCACATTTCTTCAATTTTGACCAAATTTTTAATAAATTGTGGCTATATTCTGGAAATGACACTTCATAAGGGGAGGGTTTGAGCTGCATGGCCAAGAGTACATGCTAGGCGTGACAAATCGATGGTGAAGTGTCAACCTTCAAGGAGAGTTGCTACTCTTATAAATAGAACCTTTAAGAGAGGAATTATGCAACTAGAAGCACTTGGGAAAGGAAGATGAAAAGAGAAGTTTTAGGGAGAGAGAGATTTGCTTACCAAGAAGGGGGAAGAGCTTGTGAGGTTTCCAATAAGTTTGAAGGTAGCTAAGGAAGAAATAAGTCTAAGAAGAAATCTTACGGTGAGTGATTGATTTCTTTTCGTGAGAGAACGTAATTATATTATTTATGAATGAATAATAGCAAGCTATGAGTTTTATTTGATAAATATGGATTATTGTACTTATGTGTTCTATGGTGAGATCTCGAATAATTTATCAAGTTTATTAGCATGATATTGTAAGCATGCTAGGATAATTATTATTTATATATCGAGCGTATTGGATTTATGGAATATATATATCAAGTTTATTGGATTATAGAATTTATATATATATATATATCGAGCTACGTGGATTTATAGTATTTATTTATTATGCTACTTGGATAAATAGCATTTGCATATCAAGTTTCTTGGATATTGTGTACTAATTTCGATGTTGAAGGAAATTACGAAGGCATCGATGGATAGATTGTGGTCCCCAATGCCAAAGTACGTGGAGAAGGCATATGGACAGCCTGAATATATTTTCCAATGCCGAAGTACTGGGAGAAGGCATTGATGATGACGGTCATGTTTGGACTGAGATTCGACACTACACAAGATGGTCAGAGGGTCGGAAAGACCTAGTTTCTAAGCCTGTGGCGGGAATTTTTCTTGTGGGATGATCAGGGGGCCGACAGGCCTAGTTCTTGAGCTCCAACGGTAAGTTGTAAAACTATGTGCAAATAGGGGAAACATAGGGACTTAGAGGTGTTGAGAACAGTTGAATATCGAGATGAGTTTGGCTATGCCGAGGGACAGCAGAAAAAGCAGACACTGGAAATAACCCTATGGGGAGGTTTGATTTAAAGCTCGATATGTTTGATTTATACTTGCTTATGATTCATGATTGTGGAATTATTATTGCTATTGATTTCAAAAGGATTAGTGAAACCCTAGTTGTATCGATCACTCACTAGGCTTCATTGAAGCTCATCCTTTTCTTATGTTTTTCTTTCTAGGTAGCAGAAGAGTTCCCATTGCTGATCGAAGTCGAGGTCTGCCAAGAGATAATGTGCACTTCGCCAAAGGCGGCTGATTAAATTAAGAACTAGAATCATGTTTTCTGTAAACAAATTTGTTAAATAGTTGTAACAATAAATTATGCATTTGATTAATGAGTTAGTTTATTTTTTCCTGTATAAATTGCATATGATAGTTCCGGGAAAGGTAGAATTTTGACGGTAGGCATATCAAGAGGGTTGGTGTCTACTGTCCTCACGCTCCGTCTCAGGCTGCGAGAGAGTAGCTTGGGGTGAGGTGTGATAGAGTTAGGTACAACAAAATTAGAAATTATATTTTAAAGAGCCGTTGGTGTCATTTTTATTTCAATTCTCCACCTTGACACCAATGCATGCAACCTTCAACACCTTAAATTTCTGATCTGTTTACCCTTTTTCTAGTAGGTTAAAGCCGATTAACTCAAGGCATTTGAGTAATTTGAGCTTCGGTACTGGCTTTGTCAACATATCGACAGTTTTTTCTGAGGTATGAATTTTTAGTACTTCCACTTCTCCTTCTTCAACTTTATCACGCACAAAGTGGTACTTTAAATCGATGTGCTTTGTTCTTGTTGAAGGGAATTGAATTTCGGCGGAAGCGTGTGGTCGCGTTCTTTGATTTATTAAAAGAATTAAAAATACAAAAAGTAAAGAAAAAAAAAGGTTAAGTATCATACCTTTGCCAATCTATAATTCTTGAACCGATAGTCTTCTCTTGTAGTTTCCTTTTCCAAGAGATTTTTCTCGCTATGACTAGTAAAGATCCAGTTTGTGGGAATCGCTTCATTGAAAGAATGGGAAGAAGAATTTTCTTAGAATTTTTCTAAGAAAATTGAGAGAATTAATAGAGGAAGATTTTTAGAGTAATCGCAGAGATTATTCTCTTAGAGAGTATGTTCTATGAAGGCTCTCAAGGGCCCTATTTATAGAACTCAATAGGTTACTCCTAATCTTATTAGGATAAATTCTATGTAGAGATTTTAAATTAAATATTTAATAATATCCAATATTTATTATTAATAAATATCTACCAAATAATATCTCATATTAAATGGTTTAAAATATTTAAATCTTATTTAAATATTTATTTTCTGTAGAATCTTTGATTTGGATCTCATCCAAATTAAATAATTAATTATTTGAATCGAATTCAAATTAATTAATTAATTCTCTATCTATTTATTTATATAGATTTTATCCAAATAAATAATTAATTATTTGAATCATATTCAAATAAATTAATTCTTCATATTATAAAGTTATAATTTGAATCACATTTAAATAAAATTTATAATAAATCATGCAATTAATTGTATCCAATACAATTAATATTTTTTCTCATAAATTTGAACATTTCAAAATTTTCTTTCAACATAGTTAATTCTTGTTGGTCCGTAGTGAGCTAACTAGGGGACCTTATGGACCTATGGATCAGAAGCTCCAATGATATGAGATTAATCGGCTATACTCATTAATCACATTAATCAATATTCGTTAATTATGGATACACTCCACTAAAGACTAGCTGCACTCTTCTCACTGTAGATATATTTCTGTGTCCATGGATATAGACCAATAATAGTAAATTAGTCATTCACAAGTGTTCGTAATATCAACTGGGTCAAATTACCGTTTTACCCCTAGGTTACTTCTAAATCCTTAAGTACCAGTGCTCCTCTAATGAACAACCTGTTTATGGTCCAACCATTAAACAGAAACCCCTCTTGAGCTAATGAGAGAGTAGAGCTCTTTGTTCAAGTTCTGGAGACACCACTTAAGGAAACACTTATATACTTACCCTAAAAGTGGGAATGAGTGAATTTCATCTTGTAAAATTATGTCTCCAGCTCCCCACTTGGTTTTGTCTGCAAGATGGTAGGCATATGGAGTTGGAAAACGGTCACTCTCACCCATACAAATTAAAGAACACTCCTTCATGGACAGGAGTTCATAATATACTTAGGATTAAGACTAAGTTGCCTAGGTCATCCTATTGAAATAGAAACCTAAATAGTCAAGTTACATCTAGTGATTACTATTTTGTGGTCGGGTCTTATGCAAACTCATTACATAGGATACCCCCACTTGCATGTCACCTACACGAACGCGTTAAATCATTGCGTTTGTATCAAATACAAAGTGGGTTGTATCCATACTGTCATCAGGATAAGGTACCCAGCCTTATCTTTATACTATAGACCATTTAGACTGTATCTTGAACATTGATCTCCATATGTTCCCAACAGTTCAAGACTCATAAAACAACCTAGGATGTTAGTTTATTTGATTTAGGGTTATTAAGACAAAACAAACAAAAACAATCAATAACGCTTATTAAAGTAACACATCAATGACTCTTTATTAATGATTTAATTACGGTCAAATTATTACATTTATAATCTACGAGTTATAAGGCATAAAACCCAACACTTGTATGATATTGTGGGTTCTTAAAGAGATGTATAGTAGTTTGATTGTCACAATATATTTTGATAGACAACTATTGCTAATAGACAGTGATAGTTGTCTATCACGTTCTATCTTGATAGATAGTGATAGAAATTTTACAAAAAAAATACTTTAGCAATCATACCTGGATTCATTTCCTTCAACTTTTCAGAGAACCTTGGAATTAAGTTATATGACTCAGTTGCATCACTTTCAATGACCTTAGTATGTGTTCTTTGCCCTCCCAGCTTTTTGATAATTAATATTAACACAAAGTTTTAGACGAGCCTTAAGCATAATATCTTAAGGAATTGATTGATCAGTAGAGATGAACCTAAAATCATCTTTTAAGCAATCGCTAATTACAAATGAAGAACCTTCTCTGTGACAACTCTGAGTTGAATTCATTGAAAAGTCATAGTTAGAAATGTATTTCCTAAGCATCCACAGCTCACTGTCCTTGTACCAAAATGTCCTAACATACCATGTATAGCCTTTTTGCAAACATTTAACTAAAGTGACTTTGAATTTGATCCTCCTTCATTGCTATTGTGTAAAAACACTTTAACAATATTTCTCTACTTCCAAATACATCTTTTTTCCTTTAAATCACCATTAAAATTAATATCTCTTATAATTTGATCATTTGAAGAAGAAGAAGAAGAACCTAAACATAACATTCTGTCACCACCTACACTACTAATAAAAGTAGAAGATCCTTCCAAAGAACAATAACTTACGTGAGCAACTGTAGGATGTTTAGTGATTGCATCTTTAACCAAAGTCAAATATCAACAAACATCATTGTCTTGTTTTATTAGGAACATAGTTTGAATATTATGTTTACCAAGATCCAATATTACTGAAAATTATAGCAAACCATCCAATTGAATCTCCTAAAGTATCACTTAACTAAATTATTGAAGTCTATCATATCATGGACCAAAATTCTAGGAACCTTATAATTCTAAAAAATTATAATGTTTCCACTGTCCACCATAAAGAACAACGATGAGAATATTCACCATGATATTAGATTACTGTAAAAGGGGGAAAATTTTATATAAGAAACTAATAGTAAAAAAACATATTACAAATAAACATGGATAAGAATCTATCACTGTCTATTACTACACAACAGGGGAAAAACAAATTGATAGAGATATAAAAACTCTATCCATGTCTATTTGTGATACATAGTGATGGTTTTCTATCAAAGTATATTAGTGAGATAGACAATGAAAAACTGTTATCTCTATCTATCATTGATAGAACCAATTACAATGGTGAGTGATAGGCAGAGATAATGTTCTATCGTTGTATTCAATGATAAACAATGATACCTACGAGACTTTCACCTTCAATAGTCACAAAATATTGCATGTAATAATATGAAGATGGAGAAGAAGAGCCCCACAACAAGGAAAAACAAACTACTAGACAAAGATAAGGCTCTATCACTATCTATCTGCTATCTGTGATAGACAGTGATAGAAATGTCCCTGGTTTTAAATTTGGTTTTAGTCCTTAGACATAGTGAATTAAATTGCAGAAATTAAGAGGAAACCAATTTAAATGAAAATCACCAAATTATAATAAATATGATAGATAGTGATAGAACTCTATCTTTGTCTATCAGTGATAGAAAAAATTAGAGCTCTATCACTATGATAGACTTTTATCACTATCTATTAGTGATAGAAATCTATCACAGTCTATTCGATTTTAATTCCAATTAGTGATAGTTGAATAAAAACAAGAACAAGATTACTAAACAACAAGAATCACTAAAACATAGGATAGTTCAATCATTGCCTATTAGTGATAGACAAAGATAGAGTTCTATTATTGTCTATTATTGATAGTCACTGAAAGAACTGTCCTCTACTTTAAAATTTTTTATTTTCGGCAAAAATATAATGAAGAAGAAGAATATCAATTGATTAAGAAGAAGAAGATCAATGAAGACAATAACGACTAAAGAAGAACAAGCAAAATCACCATTGACCTTCGAATTGCCTCTATGAATTAATGCCCAAAATCACCGTCGAAACAACTAGCACAGTCAACCCTTTCAATTGCCAGGAAAGGAAAGAAGAAGAACAAGGAGGAAAAATACGCACAACTTCAAATAAAGGAAGGGTACTTCCGGTATTTTAAGAAAAAATAAAAGATATACATGGGCATGTTTTAAATTTTGCCATTTCTATAATAGTTTCCTAATTTTTCCATTTATGACAATTCCCTTTTTTTTTATTATTATTATTATTTCTGTCCCTCGTTTTCTCTCACCTCCTCACTCCCACTCTCGTTTCTTCTTCCTTTTCCCTCCAAGTATTTGGCGTCGCCCCTCTCTTGTCTTTTCCTCTCGAGATGGTCGCTCTCTCGAGAATCCTTCCTCCTACAACCCCCAACCTCAGCACCTTTTAGACGTGGACCGATCTAAAAAATTTCAAACCTAGCATGGTTTCAAATCTAAAGTAGAGAGAAAAGTTCCCTACTTTTTCAATAACTCCACTAAGTTTATCGATAGAGAAGAAATAGATATCGAAAGGATAGAGGAAACTAGAGTGAGAGCAAGAGAAAAAATAAGGATCCATAAGAAAGAAAGATAGTGTCAAAACTAGATCAAGAGGAAAAATAGCTAGATGAGCCAGAGCTAGAGCAAAATAAAAAACATTGGCTGACGGCAGCAAAAGGTTAAAAAACTTTATCTCGAAAAACCAAGTCCCTTGCACGATTTTTTTAGATCATCCATAAAATAATAAAAAAGAATATATGCAGCTATAGCTGGGAAAACATGCAAATAGTAAGAGTCAACAATGCACATCTTCAGGTGGCCCAAAGAAAGTTTGAGAACATTTCCATTAAGAAAGCCATGTTGCTATAACTTGGTCTCTGTACAGTCAATTTAACTCTTCACTGACTTTAATCAGGAAGCATCCCATCTGATAATCATCTATATAAAATGTGATGATTTAGCAATATCCCCTCTTTCACCTTGGAATCCTCCATTCCATCCAGTATTTGGCTGGCCTAAATTTATATACCTTCTTTAAAGGGTCCAGATTCATGCAATAGTTTTATAACAGCCTTAACCTGCAAACACAATCAATTGTACCAATGAACAATTCAGAAGCATGTAGAAAATGGTAAGTAAAGAACCCAAATCGACACAGTTTTTCGTGTTAATGATGTGTGTTGCTTCTACTAGTTACAAGCACAGTATAGAGAGAATGAGAAGAAGCTAATGTTGTGATAAATCGCCGGACTGACGGAAAAACATCAATGGGAACCATGGATTGAAGGTTAAATGAGTCGATTTAAGTAGGATAAAACTCTCCAGAAAGAAATCCATTGGAAGAAACGTAAGAATTAGTAAAGGTTTATACCTTACTTTTGGTCCCTTTAATTATTACTTTGTTTAACACGACATCAAACTTTTTATGGATGTAATGAAAAGAGAAGGGTGTTCCAAGGATAAAAACTCCTCCACATGAGAGTGAAGATAACAATAGTAGAAATACGCAAAACTCATCCCAAAGAAAAGGCAAGATAAAAGCATCCCAATTTAGATTAATATCTATAAAATTAGAAATTAAAAATAAATAAATAAATAACCAGCAGAATACTTGGATAAGAAACTATGACGAAGCTTTCAAACTTTCAAATATTCTTTTGTAGTTTTATACATAGAATATCATTCAAATCCGTTTCCTTTTGTAAATTATATAACAGGAACCTAATATAGAAACATGTTCTGTTTATTTACTTGATATAATCAACTCCTTGGCATTTCCTTTTTGTAAATTCTTTAATAGGAAACTAACCTAGATGTATGTTTCCTTTGAACAAGTATTTGGAACTATAGGTTAGAAAACTATTGGAAAATTGATAGTAAAGTCTAAAATGAATATTTATGAAAAATATAGACAAACAAAATATCTGAAAATTGAGAGACTACAGTTGCATGTGTGAAAGTTTAGGAAAAATGAGTACAAAAATTTAGGAATCAAAATAAGATTTAACTCATTAAGGCCTCATTTGGTGTAACCATTTGGGTTTTGGTTTTTGGTTTTTGAAATTTAAGCCTATAAACACCATTTCCACCTTTAAATTTCTTGCTTCGATATCCACTTCCTACTAATGTTTCCAAAAACCAAACCAAATTTTGAAAACTTAAAAATATGTTTTTGTTTCTGAAATTTGGTTATAGATAACTCTTTTACTTAAGAAAGATGAAGACCATTATAAGAAATTAAGAGAAAATTTGTAACTTTCAAAAATCAAATGATGCAACTTCCTGTGTATTGTTAAACCATCAATCACATCACAAAAAGAAGCAAAGGTGAGTTTAGTTCAACTAGCATAGGATATGTGTTAATGACCAACAAGTCTCTAGCTCGAATCCTTCCACCCCATATTGTACTGAGAAAATAATAATAATAAATCATTGGAATAAAAAATTACACCATTATGCCTCAATCGGTCACAGAGTATATCAAGTTACCTGATTTGCTTCACGCACTAGGAAGTCATCTATTGCTCTCCTGAAACCTTCATCTGTAAGATAATGACAGCTATAAGTAGTTACAGGCATATAACCTCGTTGAATCTTATGCTCACCCTGAGCTCCTGCTTCTACTGTGTTGAGATCAAGTTCAATAGCTGCTTCTATTGCCTGCGAGGAATAACCAAAGGTCAAAGTTTCGAGCGGCCATTTCAGCATTGATAAACTCCAATGACTTTTGGACCTTTGTTTTAGGAAATTAAGTAGAATGCATAAGAGTAACACCATTATAAATAAAACTCACTTTTAGCACCAAAATTTCTCAGCAGAAGAAAGAGGACTGGTGGTTTGCATAAATCAATAAAGATAATAAAGGACTCAGAGGGAATAGGTTCAATCCATAGTAGCCACCTATTTAGGATTTAGTATGCTATAAATTTTCTTAGCACCCAAATACAGTAGAGTCCTGTGGATTGTCCTGTAAAATTAGTCGAACTACGTGTCTGAACACTCATGGATATGTAAATTTTTTTTTTTAAAAAAAAAAAAAAAAAAAAAAAGGAAAAACATTCTTATCTTTGAGAGTGCCCATCATCAAGGTTGAAGACATTATCAAGTATAAATCTACTTTTATAATGGGTTTGTTCCTCAATTCCCTTTGGTGAGAATGTTAGGAATGGGAATCCTTTCTATGATCCCCAAACCCTCTTTCCATTAGGAAAGCGTGGAATGAAGAAGGGGGAAGCTGAAACCTTGAGGAGAAATTTATGAGGACAGTGACCACAATATTATGAGGTAATCTTTTGCTGCTGCTATCTGAGGTACAATTTCCGTGGTGTTTTCAACTTCCCTGAAAATACAAGCCAACCATGGCTCCAAGTTTGTCCTGGTGGTGTTCAATGGCTATCCTTCCAAAAGCATATCAAATGCAAAGGTATCCTGATTTAATAGAGGAGTTTCATGGGTAAATTGAGTGGAAATAATGATTGTAGGGCTTTTGAAGGGTAGAAAGACTTTGGACAGGTTTGAAATAGTATCATTTGAACGCTTCTAGCAGTACTATATAAACATTTTTGGAACCTTTTATGTTTGCTACGAACTAGGAAGTTGGAGTTATGGTTTCCTTGTATACATTATTTTGATGGAATGTTTTGTTCTCTAACTTAAAAATGTACTGATATATACATAACGAGCATCAAGGTCCAATAATAAGCTAATGTACAGCAAGATCCTAGAGCAGAGAAATTCATGCTTTGGTAATCTCTCACATTTCTTGTGATATATTTTATTAATATAAAATCTTGAGATATTTATCATTGATGGACTGTTTTTTCAGAACATTATTAAGCTTTGGCTGTCGGATATTAGTCTTTGTTCTGTTGTTTAGTTATCTAATGTTTTTCTGTTTTTCTTGTATGAATAATTTATTTTTCTTTTTGTAATCTTTTTATGTATCTTTGAGCATGAGTTTCTTTTCATTTTCTTAATGAAATGTTTCATATCCTTTTCTGAAAAATATATATATATATAATCTTGAACTCAACTTGAAAATGCCCATTATAATGATGCAGTGAATATACGTACACACCTGATAATAACAAGCTTCAAAATGTAAACTTGGATAGTATGCTCTAGGGTGACAACCCCACAGCCGCCCATATAAAGTATCTCCACCAATGAGATTGAGCGCTCCAGCAACAAATTCATCGCCTTCCTCTGCAGTAACCAGTAATACCTGATCTCCCATCTTAGAGGCCATATTATGAAAGAAATCCCGAGTGAGATAAGGGGTGCCCCACCTATGAAGAAGCCATTAGTGAATACAATTAAATCTATTCCCATGCACCTACCAATTCATCATACTCGTCAAAAAATGGCAACAGTAGAAGTTTTTCTTAATCTCAATTGGCAGGCAAATGAAAGGCGACAGTAAGGACCAAACTTGTTATCGGTCGTGTTCCTGTAGAATGTATAGAATGAATCCCAATGCTTATCCTGCCAAAATATTACAACAAATGATGCCCATGCCCCTAATGCTCTTCCAGTAAGATAAGTGTAATGATTACCATACACAACAATTCATTAGCTAGAATTTACAAGAGACGTTCATTATCATTTATTATCATTGCATCTGTATCATACAAACTCATTAAGACACTCGAGTACAAGGACAACCTTTTTTAAGTCAAAAAAAAAAATTATTCAATCCTATCCAATATTAATAAATGATAAACAGATCCAGTTTTTACCTTTATTTCATATCCCCGAAGACGTTTCATAGTCAAATTTTGAGCCACAATCTGCCACAGAAAGTATACCATTCAAATCTTCAACAATAATAAACAGTAAGACAATCATCTACAAAGATTAATGCAAAGATCTTAGCCATAAAAGCCTATTATTTAGGCAATTATGTATATTCCATTTATATGACTTTAGCATATAGAATGATTTTCAGTTCCCTCTATTAAATCATAACCGTTTTCAGTACAGGGTATTGTCACACCCTGCCCTAGACTACCCTATCTAACCTAGGACATTGCATGCCGACAATAGATTCCAAATAAACTATGGAACCTATTGTCAAACTCTAGAAAGAACCTTTCTCAAAACAAGTGGCTAGCAAAATCTTTCATTGTAAAAGTTATTAGAAACAAACTTAATCTAATCAAAATTTTGGCAAAGTTTCCCTTGAGGATTGGATAAACCATACCTGCAATAAATCTATTCACAGAACCTTCAAGAAAAAACATATCTTTAGACTATTTCATACAAGAGTGATTGAAAGAGGACATAACAACCCACAACGCAACAATTTAAGGGTCGTTTAGGATCTCCCAGTTACAAATAGTCATTTGACAAGACTGCACATTTAAGCAGGCAGATTTAACCAGTAGTTAAATGATATTTCTAGCCTAATTCAAATCATCATAGAAATTTCAAATCCATCAACTTCAGCTGAATTAATGAATTGGGGATTTTGGTATCCTAAACAATGGAATATTAATTAAAAATATTGACCTTTTTGCGCTCCTGACGAATACTTTTCCTCTTACTTTGCTTCATATCCATTAAAAACTCATCAAAGCTGCAGAAGATAGAATGGAGAAGAAAATATAAATGACACTGAGAAAATACGCCGTATCTATTGCATTTTAAGGGAAAAGTGTAAAAAGAAATAAGTTAGTGATTGACCATTGCACATCAAATATCATAACAAAGTTGCAACTTTCACCTTCAAATGGAGAAACAACTGATGCCTAGGTATTTAATTCAACAGAATTTAAAGGAGAACAATTAAGTTAAAAGAAACAAGAAACAACTAATTAAGTCGAGAAAGATCTATAAGGATTTTTTAAAGTTCAATCAACAACCTTTACAAAAGCAAACATGATTGCAAACCTGCCATTCAATAGTCTACAATTAACAGAAAAGCTATGACGAAGTACAAACTAATGCCATAATGGTCTTCCCTAAATTCCCAATCACCATATAAACAGTGACCACATTCTTAACAAACATACTAGCTAGTTACTTTATACCTAACAACATTCCTAACAGTTGAAGGAAAAGGTCACAAAGCATTGAATGAATTTTTGTTAAGTTTGGTGTTTTCATCAATTCATTTGCTCAAGGAAAATTTTCTTTCTAATCATTAAAATCAAATCAAATCAAGAATTAAGAATTAAAAAAAGGGAAAGAAACAACCACCCAGTGAATCATCTCAAGCTAAAGCAGAAGAACTGATGAATAAATAACCTAAATCTTATCCCCCTCCCTACCCCGGCCCGGCCAGGCACGAGATAAGCTTACAAACATTTTTTTCAGTTCAGCCTGTAGGAGCTAGGGGCAATGGGTTGGAGGAGGGAGGGAAGGGAGAAGACAGAAGGAGAAGGCATCATGGGTTGGGTTTTTGAAAGCATTTAAGCTTAAAAATATACTGATGGTGTCATTAATGTGAATGAACATTTTTTATGAACTCCACTGACAGAGAAATTGAACTAGAACAAAACAAGTTTCTATAATCAAATGCTTATTCAAGTGATTAAAGAAAATTAAACTAACAACATACTTTTTGTAGTTACGGTTCTTCCAATGGTACTGCATTCCGATCCTTTGCAGAAATCCTCCAGCACTTAGTTTTTGCCATTCGTTTTCAGATGAGAAGGTAACATGCAGTGACGAAAGCTGAGACTGTTCGAAGTAATTAACTTGAAATAAGATGCTTTTATTAAATGATATGAAACGTGTGACTTATCAATAGGTTTCTTGCATAAAAATGTAGAGTGCACAAACAAAAATTACACAATATGATACTATAATCTGTTAACTCAGGACACCAAAGCTTTTTCCCTTTTTTATTGCTAATAGTCTTACCAAAAAGGAGAGAGAATAAATAAAGGTTAACATACTATTTTGGTCCTCATACTATTCAGTTTTTCAATTTTAGTCCCTATACTTTCAATTGTCCAATTTTAGTCCTCGTACTTCCAATAAATCTTAAATTTAGTCCTTGAAAGTTAATTTTGACCAAAATCGATTAGACAATTAATAATTTTCATGCAAGAAAGTAAAATATGTGAATATGTTTTCAAAATTTATACTAAAAATGATACAGATAACAAAAAGTTTTTTAAAAAATCAACAATAAGGTAGCATTAGGGACTAAATTTAAGATTTATTGAAAGTAAAGGGACTAAAATTGAACAAATTTTAAAGTATAAGAACGAAAATGGTATTTTAATAAAAAATAAATGAATGCATCCTTGCTTTATTGCCAAAACCAAAACTTCTATCAACTAAATAGCAAAGAGATTCAAATGCAGACCAACACCAGTGGGGTCATAGTAAAGTCAAGGGTAAGAATTACACTTTTTTTTCTTTTTTTTGCAATGTCCTTTCCCCAGGTAAAAAGAACACCTCACCAACAAACTCCCATGACCGAGTATTATTTACATCAAACATGTGCAAAATATAATAATGAATTGCTCCAAAAATCAAATTCTCTAACAGTCGTTCACATTCTTCTGACAAATAAGATGCCATCTTCAAAGGCTAAATAGTAAACAATATGACGAGAGAGAGAGAGAGAGAGAGAGAGAGAGAGAGAGAGATTAAGTGCATATTATCATAATGTACGCTAAAAGCATCAAACATATGCCTAGTCGTACCTTGGCTGTCATATCCTTTAAAGCAGAAATTATAATGTCAAAGATTTCATCTCTGAATAATGTGTTGCGGATTAAAATCCTTGGACCAGTCACTGGGGTAAAAGGCACACAACATTGTAGTTTTGGGTAATATCTTGCACCAAAACTGTAGTATGCATCAGCCCACGAATGATCAAAAACAAATTCGCCGTAGGAATGACTGCAGATTGAAAATTAAGTTAAAAGTCGAAAAGGCAGCCATGGATCAAAATCAGCAGACGTTCTCCATAGACAGCATAAAAAAATGTCATACAAGAATAGAGAATCTATCGAGAAAAGTCAAATATATTGAGAGGCAATTCTAACCTTTTAAGATAAAGTGGAACAACACATAGAATATTTTCTGATTCATCCTTAGCCACAATGTGGCGAGGCATCCATCCAGTTTCCTGAAATCCGATTGAAAGTAAGACAATGGTGCTGCTTTCTGAGACAAGGTCGAGTTACTTTGTTTAAAGACACCACCCACGTTCATTGTAAATAAATAGTTATTTCATAAACTAGTGGCTAGTGCTGAATTGTATGGAATTATATTGTCTATTTTTAATTGTGTTTTGTTTGTTGAATATTGTGTTCAAAAAGCAACCTGCTTATGAAAATTTCAAGGTCAGAATCTCAGATAATTGTTATATTTATGAACAAAATATTTTTAACCCTACTTCTGATTCTGAAGAGGCTTTAATTCCTCACCTTCACAGCACAACCTGTCTCCTCCAGGCTTGAAAGAAATCCATGGGATAGAAATGGATTATATTTTCCAGGGCCAGTAGTATCCAGGGCACAAGCATCCCAGTCACTGGCTGAAACCTCTGAAATAGACGAAACAACTGAAAGAGACAACTTTGTAGGTTTTGAATGGGAAACTGAGCCTTCCTGAATAAGGAACAACTAAGTGATAACGACCAAGTAACAAAATAATCTATCATAAACTACAAGTAAACTTCAAAATCAAGGACAAGGAGTACCTCTGGGCCTGTCCCTGTCAAAGTAAAATTTCCCAATGAATAATCAAATTCATTTGGTACTGTTGACTTTTTAGCTCCCCAAAAAAGCCCATTAATTCTAGTTGCTTGAGCTGAAGGGCTAACCAAGTCTCTGCACTTCAATTTTTCCTACAGTTATAAAAAGTAGTTAAGGTTTTTCTATTTATATACCACAAAAAGTATTCAAGTCTCTGCACTTCAATTCTTCCTACAGTTATAAAAAGCATTGATAACACGTCTAAAAATTTTCCTCCACAACTAATACTCCCTCATTAGATTTTGCAATCACTTTCAAGCCTAGCAATGAGAGGAGTATCATAGTAAGAATGTAAATAAAGAATTAGCTAGCCCGTGACAGAAGTTTCTCGAGTATAATGGCATATCAAAGCTTCCCAAACTAAAGAACTCCCCCAAAACAACAAAACTACGTATTTATGCTAAGGATTTCTTTTTCCGTAACCTAAATCCATAACCAGAAGCGGGTTCCAGGAATTCAGAAACTCTGATGATTAAAGCTTGACTAGTGGACCACAATACCATCCAAAACCAGAGAAGCGAAGACGAACAACAAAAGTAAAAGAACTCACAAATGGGAAGTAACCCAGAAAGGAGGAAGAGTTGCAGTAGCTCACTGCAACTGCCATGGCCGCGAATTTGAATGCTACGGTCGATATTCCTCCACAGTCCACGCTTACACTTAGAACTCGTAAGTAATTCCCAAAAATGAATAACCATCAGGAATTCGCCTGTCGTGGCTAGCTTCAAGCCAGTTTTTTCTTCTTTCCTTTTTTCTTTTTCCTTCTTCGTTCCTTTTCCTTATTATTCTTTTTTCCACCTTTTTTTTTTTTTTTCTTTCTTTGAAAATTTAGTCCGTACTCTCAATAGTCACCATACAAAATAGTTTATTGTGGGATTTTTTAAGGAAAGAAAATTTAAGATTTAATGAAATTTTCGACAATAATTTTGTTCGAGAATATAATCAAGATAATTGTCAAAACATTCAATCTATGCTAATTAGATCAATAACGAACTTTGAATTGAATTTCTTAGTGACAATCCCGACACCGAGACTATCATCAAGATAAATGTCAAAATCTTGAATCCAAGCTAATCTTGAATGGGATTACCACCTATGAAATAAATCATGTCATTCGATTTAGTACCACTTTAACTTACTTTTAACTGGAAGTTAAATGTTAAAAAATTACACATTATGACAAAAAAAAAATCATAAACTTAATGCATTTTATAAAATATACCGTCACTAATTCAATGTTCTAATATTTACACAAAAGACACATGAAAGCTAAGTATTATCTGTAATTAATTACCACTACATCTTTCCGTTGTGTACAATGTTGCCACATTGTCTATACTTATGAACCTGTCGCGTTGACCGTTGATGGTATAAGGAGGGATTGGCAACGATCAACACTTCCAACACACTTCGATCGACTTTTCCAACAAACTTCTTGAGACAATACTATTTGACTAACAAAACCTCGTGGTGTATTCTACTCTAACTTATGGCTAATGGAAAAATTGACTTTGTGTAACTAGCCAAGCCTTCCAAGATTCTAAAACGTAATTGTACATCCTTTATGTACAAGCAGCGCATGGAAGAGAACTGTTAGTATTCAAATTCCTTACACATACATGTCCTCATGTTGTGATTGACACAGGGATTCACGTGTCCATCCACTATTTTAAACTTGTGGTGATTGATTGGCTGCACAATCTACCTTCTAGATTGTTCATCTGCTTCCTAAATAATGTCATCTCCATGGTCAGGTAGGGTCGGTTCACGTATTGAGGCAAGTATTCGACGCTTGGAGAGTCCTTCCTAAACAATGCATCTTATGTTGTTCAATAGTCCAATCATTAGAGGTATCAACTATCAAGCATCTTCCAATATCGCATTTATGCATTTACCAATATCTGTAGTCATTTGATCGTACATGATTCCACATTTAAATACTCAAGCCCATTTTTGAAACTCAAGAATTTTTGGATTGAGGTTCCACCGAATACTATCGAGGCCTTCTTCAGTCGTTTGTGAGATCCAATCCGGAAAACTTGCCTCTAAATTTCATTTTCTCAATCTAATGATGAATATTTATAATTTATTCATTATTTCATCAATTATGTTTATTCATCGGCTATAGTGTTAAGACAAAATGACACCGACTAATAAATCCAAAAACAAAGAAACTGATGATATCAAGAGACATGATATTTAATGTGAAAGGAATTGAATTCCTTAAGTGAAAGCGAGTGATCATCCTTGTGCTAATGGATTTCGTTTTAGAAATCACGAAACAAACAAATCTAATAAGCATGTTGTAAAAGAATGAGAGAAGAAGAAAGTAAACTATACCTTTGAAGACATCTCCTAAGGTTCTTTCTCTCCGCAGTATAAATTCTCACAAACTACAAACTTTTCTTCCCAAGTACACGATCAAGACACCACCATTTGATCTTTAGAGATTTCTTTTCACTATATCACTCTCTAACTTTTACAGAAAACCATGAGAGCATACCCAATAGTTCGTGAGATGTAACTCCCACATAATTCTCACAAACTACAAACTTTTCTTCCCAAGTACACGATCAAGACACCACCATTTGATCTTCAGAGATTTTTTTTCACTATATCACTCTCTAACTTTTATAGAAAACCATGAGAGCATACCCAATAGTTCGTGAGATGTAACTCCCACATCTCAATAACTGCTCCCTTGCAATTGCAAAAGAGTTATTATTTTAAAATAATATTATTTAACATACATTTAATTAAAAATAAGAAAAACTATTGTAATTAAATAAACATAATTAATTAATCTCATTAATTAAATATCATATCTTTAATTAAATATGCATTTAAGTCATATTTAAATGCATAATTCTCTATAACCTGTAGCTTTAAGATGAATATATTCTAACCTATAATATTTATATCAATCTCATTCATATAACTAATATTTAAATCTCATTCAAATATATTACTCTCACAAACTATATAGTTTTAATTATAAATTATATTTATAGTTAATTATATGCTATAATGTATCAATATACATTATACTTTATACTAATCACATTAATATAAAATTATCTTAAATAATTTGGAGAATTCAAATTATTCCAAAACTATTTATTCCTTGTTTTATCTTTAGTGAGCTAGCAATAAGACCTAATGGACCTATGAATTAGAAACTCCAATAATATGAAATTGATTAATTAAACTCTTTAATTAATTTAATCAATATTCATTAACGGCAGGTCACTCCACTAAAGACCTACAATTGCACTATTCACACTGTAGATATGTTTATGTATCTAGGATTATAACTAATCAATAGTAAGTCGACTCTTCACAATTGTCGTAACTATAACCAGGTCAAAATACCATTTTACCCATGTAGTTACATCTAATTACTTAACTACCACTAATCCCTCTAATGAACAAACAGTTTATAGTCCAACTATAAACTAAACCCTTTCTGACCAGTGGGGTAAGACCTTATTGTTCAAGACCAAGAATCATTCCTTAAGGGAGCAACTTATCTACTTAACGTAAATACGGAAAGGAGCGAACTCCATCTTGTGAAGATATGTTCCCAGCTCTCTACTCAAAGAAATCCACAAAATGGTAAGTTTATTGAGTCAGCGAACTAGTCACTCTCACTCATACAAATCAAATGATTGGTCTAATAGACAAAAGTTCATAACTCATCTAGGATTAAGGTTTAGTCATTTATGGTCATCCTATGAAATGTTAATTTCTTCACTTAATGGCCTTATAAAGAAAAGTTAAACATTCATGATTCGGTCTTGTACAAACTCTTTGCATAATCCTCACTCACATGTCCCCACATGAACGATCAAGATTGAAGGAATTGAGTTCTCAGCAGAAGCGAGTGATCGCCTTATACCAATAAGTTTCTTTTGAAAAACACAAATTGCAGAGAACAAATAACTTGGATAAACTAAAACAATCAGCATGCCATTGAAAAGAATTAAGGGTCAGAAGTACTTCTACCTTTGAAGACCATCTTTAGGTAGGATGGATTCTTCTCACTAAAACAAGAACTGATATGAAAACTCCTCCAAGGAATGCAGTAGTTCTTTTGGGACACCACCAAGAAATCTTTTTTTTTTCTTTCACAGAAGTCTTTTGTAGAACTGGTAACTTCTTTTCTTCCCTCTTTCTTCCATACGTTATGAAGAGGAAGGAGATAACTCCCCACTACGTGTAGTGGGAGTTATTAATAATTTAATAATATTAAATTAAAGTTAAAATCAATTCAATTATAATATATCTTAAATCATATTTAATATATGTGTGTGTGTGTGTGATTAAATAAAATTAATTAATTAACAAATTAAATATCTCGTTTTTAATTTAAATTTGAATCATATTCAAATAACCTTCTCTCACATAACCTATAGTTTTAATATGAATCTCATTCATATTAATTTTAACCTATAATTTTTATATGAATCTCATTCATATAATTAATATTTAAATCTTAGTTATGTTGGATTTTGTGTCCTAAAACTCGTAGTTGGTCATTTTTGGAACTTATTTTCAATAAAGTTGTTGTTGTTGTTTTAATATTGGATTTCTATTTTAAATTGAGTTTCATAGCTTGTTGCACAAAAATGAATATTATAATTTCCGTACAAAGATGCGTCGAGAATTACTCAAATATGATCATGATTAAGCAAGTTTTCCTATAAAAACCCAAGTATAAGCTCTTATAGGTTTCCTGGTGAGTCCAAGGTCGAATGCAGGGATTTGTAATAACTAGGCGTTGAGAATAGATGCATGACTATGCGGTGAACTATACATGTAATATGTGCATGAGTTGGTTGTACGTATCTAAAACTATACATAAAAAATGAATAAATTTTCCTACAACTAACAATGAGGGGACGCGGCGATGGGTAGTCAAATGTGTTTGTGTTAGATAGAAGGGGTTGAGGATGAATGGAACCATGCGATAAAAATAGAGTTAACGCAGGAGCTAGACGAAAACTTAAACCTATTTAAGTATTAGTACATACCTACAAACTTAGTTGGTGAATCCATCTCTCGATGTTCCGATGCCACATTAATCTTATCTCTAGACGCATGGTAAGTTTGCATTGGCAAAAAATGAACTACATCTCTGCACCTCATCTAGTCTTGATAAATGTTAAAGATTAACTATCTACTCTCTCAAGCTAGATAGTCGTGCTTACTGCATTTGTTTGTCAGACAATGCTATGCAAGCTAATGATATGCATTCATCAGGATGTAACATACTTCATAATATTTAAGAAAAATTAACTCCAACATCTAACTCATTTAGTATTTAAATAACATGGTGTAAGATATTTAATATGGAAATAGATGGAAGATAATCGTCAATCAAGCTCATATTTAAGAAAATAAACCATTCTCTCGAATGTCATTAACAAAACATAAGTAAAAAGGATGGAAATGGAGATAAAACAGAAATGGAAGACGTCAAGCCGCCATTGGCGACGTCTCGCTTCATGGAGGCTTGAGATGGTTGCTATCTGATACATAAAGTCCATAGGGTGAAGGTTCTCACTCACTGGGAGACGATTCTGAAAGTTCTCAGAATCCTTCTCTCAGAAGAGCTCGAAATGGAGGGTGGTTATGGTGGAGGAGGTGTGCAATGCCTTCACGCCTGTCACACGTTTCTCTCTTAATCCTTCCTCATTTTTGAATGGAGACGCTTTGGGCTATTTATAGGCGTCGAAAAGGTGAACTCATGATGACCTAACACCTTTACATTAAATTCCATGCCCTGCTGCATAGCCTTTTCACATCGTCGGCCATTTGTTCTGCCATAACCTGATAACGTGTTATCCTTTTGCATATTGACATGACAGCTTTTGCCCAGGCGTCTGTATCTACTTTTTCTCAACGCATGATCTCGACGCATGGTCTCGAACGCATAGTTTCCATGCATGGGTTCCCATTTGTTCTCGCAGCAGCTTCGTCTCTAGTACTTGGGTTATTTGGGCTTCTTTTCTTCTTAATCTTGCGTTAAGAACAGAAAAGCTCATAATTTTTCAGATATTTTGTGTTGTAAATAGTGCCAACGCATAGTGATACATTTTACATAATTCAACTACCAAAATCATGCGTTTAGCTCTAAAATTACTCTAATTAATTCAAATAGTGACTATAATAACTTGTATTTCTACAAGTTAATACAAGTTATCAATTGTTATCGAGATTTATTCAGTAAAGTTGTTATTGAATATATGAATTGCATTTATTAAATCTCATAAACTAAGAACCCTTGGCTATATAATGAATACTTAAACTTTATGTGGTGGCATAAAAATGGATCAAGTTTATGTAATAGCCAAAACAGTCGGTAATATATGGATAAAGGTTGGGTACCTTATCTTGGGGACACTATGGATGCCAACATTATATTTGATACAAACGATGTGATCCTAAATCGTTCATGTGGAGACATGTAAGTGGGAGTGTCCTATGCAATGCGTTTGCATAAGACTGGACCATGAAATAATCACCTTTACTTTATAACATTGTTTACTGCTCAAATTGATTATTTCAACCTGGTGCCCTAGATAACGCAATCTTAATCCTGAGCTAACTATGAACTCTTGTGTGTTTGAGATTATCCTTTAATCTGCATAGGTGAGAGTGGTTCGTGTTCATCGACTCAATATGCCTCCCATTTTAAGGATAAGATCAGACAGATAGCTGGGAATATAGTCTTGCAAGATGGAATTCACTCCTACCTATGTCTATGTTAGTAGATAAGTTGTTCCCTTAAGTATTGACTCTTGGGACTTGAACAAGGGGCTCCACCCTCTCATTGGCCTGAGAGGAACTAGGTTTGATGGTTGGACCACAAACCAATTATTCATTAAAGGATCATTAGGACTTAAGGAACGAAATGTAATTACAGGGGTAAAATGGTAATTTTGAACCAACTATAACTACGAATAACTTGTGAAGGATCAACGTATTTATTATGATTATATCAAGTGGACAAAAATATGTCTACAGTGAGGAGAGTGTAGCTACTGGGCTTTAATGGAGTGTCCCCGTGGTTAACGAATATTAATTAACTAGGTTAAAGAGTTTAGCCAGTTAATTTTGAATCGTTGGAGCTCATGATCTTTACGTTCATTAGGTCCCCTTGTTAGCTCATGGACTAAACTTTAGAACAATATATTGAGTGAATTTGAAATGTTCGAATTCAACCGAGGAGTGAAGTTTTGATAGTTTATTCCTTTATTTGTGAGTTAGATGAAATTAGAGAGTTAGAAATATTTAAATGTAATTTAAATATTTTTAAGATGATGAATAGAGATTCATCGGATTAAGAATTATCGGGAAAGTGGAGAAATAATTAATTTAATATAATTAATTGTTTATTTATTTAAATTAATTATATATTAAATTAATTTTATTTAAAATTAGTTTTTGGAAATTGATTTTAAATTGAAAATCAATTTACGAAATTGAAATTAATTTTCAATTGGGAAATTGGAAATCTCCACTAAATGCATGGTGAATAGGATGTGTCTTCATACAATCATCTTCTTCCACCTTCATTTTGAGTGAGTTATTCAGCAAATTAGTTGTCAATTTGCATATCAATTTGATTTGCATGTTCTCTTTTTTAAATAGATGAAAGGAATTGAAGAAAAGGGTTGAGCATCTTTGCTAATTTATGCTAAAATTCTCTCTAACTCAAAACTCACAAAACCAGTGTGTTTTTCACCTTGTTGCTCCAAAATTCTACTCAATTTGGATCTCACAATTCATTCTAAGGCCAGAAAATAACAAGGAAGACTCTTATGATAGTCCACGAAGTGTTCGTGATCAGAAATTCAAAGGAATTTGATTCAATTTTGAGCTACAAATAGTAAGTGTTCTACCCCTGTTTTTCGGTTGTAGAACAAGCATGTTTACTCTTCAAAATTGATGTAATTAAAGTATTTTAGATCCTAATTGCTTATGCTATTATGTTACTAACTCTTTCAATTTAAATATTCATCTCTCTTATAACATAAAGTATAAATTTTGAATCCCATTCAAAATAACATTATATTATAATGTATCTATATACATTAAACTAATTGTATCATATACAATTAACTCCCATGTTAATTTGAATATTCCAAATTAAACTAAAAAATTTGATTCTTATATAAAGACTTAATGAGCTAGCAAGGGGACATTATGGATCTATAGATTAGAAGCTCCAATAATATGAGATTAATCAATTAAACTCTTTAATTAGATTAATCAATATTCATTAATTGTAAGTCATTCCACTAAAGACCTAAGTTGCACTCTTCGCACTATAGATATATTTCTGTGTTCATGGAAGTAATTAATCAATAGCAAGTTGACCTTTCACAAATCACTCATAACTATAATTAGGTCAAATTACTGTTTTGCCCTGTAGTTACATTTAACTCCTTAAGTATCACTAATCTCTCTAATGAACAAACTGGTTATAGTCCAACAATAAACTAACCCCTTTCGAGCCACTAAGAGGGTGAGACCTCATTGTTCAAGACCCAAAAACAACCCTTAAGGGAGTAATTTGTCAACTTACCCTAAACATGGGAAGGAGTGAATTCCATCTTGTGAAGATATGTTCCCAGGTCCCTATTCAGATAAATCCCCAAAATGATAGGCATATTGAGTCAGCAATCTGGCCCTCTCTCACCCATACAGATCAAAGAATTGTCCTCATAGACAGGAGCTCATAACTCACTCAGGATTAAGGTCGAGTCACCATAGTCATCTTATGAAATGTTAACTTCTTCAATTAACGATGTTACAAAGAGAAATTAAACATTTTGCAGTCCGATCTTACAAACTCTTTGCATAGGATACCCCCACTCACATGTCTGCAAATGAACGATTAGGATCAAATTGTTTGTAACACTTTACAACTCTTTGTAACAATTAAAAAATGGGTCGTATACGTAGTGTTACTAAAATAAGACACTGAACCTTATCCCTATACTACAGACCTTTTGGTTATTACTTAAACATGTATGTCAACCACATATATGTTTAAGTTTACATAAAATAACCATAGATCTTACTTTATTGGATTGAGTTAGATACAAAAGATAAATAAAATAATTTCTTATTTTATTGAATAAATAAAATGTATTTACAAATTTACAAAACTACGAGATCCCAAGAGATTTAGGACACCAGTCCCAATAATCTTCCACTTGTTTGAAAGCTAGTGGGGTACAATACATATAAATTAGGGCAGAACTCTATACCCATCTCCCACTTGTCCTATACTAGATGTGGCATGTCTCATAGACCTAAACTCTCCAAGTGAGCTCAAACACTTTAACCGTGAGAGCCTTCGTAAATGGATCAACAACATTGTACTCCGAAGCAATCTTCATGACGATCACGTCCCCTCATTGCACAATCTCTCGTATCAAATGATACTTGCGTTCAATATGCTTACCCCGCTTGTGGCTTCTAGCCTCCTTGGAATTTGCCACCACCACTATTGTCACAATAAAGTGTGATGACCATTGACATGTTAGGAACAACTTCCAGGTTTGTCAAAAACTTCTAAGCTAGACAGCTCTTTTAACAGCTTTACAAGCAGCTACATACTCTGCCTCCATGGTAGAGTCAATAATGCACCTTGTTTTTCTTTGTGCTATGCCAAACTACAGTCCTTCTGTTAAAAGTAAACATTGATCCTGATGTGGACTTTCTAGAATTTTTATCAGTCTGAAAATCAAAGTCTATGTAGTATCCTGTGAGGATCAAATCCTCAGCCCCATATACAAGCATGTAGTTTCTTGCTCTTGGAAGATACTTGAGGGGATGGTTTTAACTGCAGTCCGGTGATCAAATCTGAGATTAGACTGATATCTACTGGCAATCCCAACTGTATAGCAAATGTTAGACCTTGTACACAACATGACATATATAAGGCTACTAACAGCTGTTGCATAGGTAATCTATCTCATTTCCTCAACTTTTTAAGGAGTCTTAGGAAACTATTCCTTAGACAATATAATTTCATGTCGAAAAGGCAATAAGCCTCTCTTGGAATTATGTATGAATGCTTGACAAGCATTTTGTCAATATATGATGCTTAAGGCAAGACTAACGTTTTGTTCTTATGAACCTTTATGATTTGAATCCCTAGAATAAATTGTGTCTCACCCAAATTTTTCATTTGGAATTGGGCAGCTAATCATTTCTTTACATCTGTCAGTAAACCTACATCATTCCCAATGAGTAGGATATCATCCACATACAACATTAAGAAAGCTATTGAACTATTGGTGATTTTCTTGTAAACACAAGGTTCATCAACATTTTGGTTAAAGCCGTAAGACTTGATCACAGTATCAAATCTTATATTCCAAGATAAAGATGCTTTTTTTAATCCATAAATGGACCGATTAAGCTTGCAAACAATTTGTTCTTGACCTTGTTGAATGAATCCTTCTGATTGTTTCATTTAAATGGCCTCTTCAAGATTATCATTCAAAAAGTCAGTCTTAACATCCATTTTCCATATTTCATATTCATATTATGTGACAATGGACAAGAGTATCCGGATAGACTTAAGCATGGCAACAGGTGAGAATGTTTCTTCATAGTCCACTCTTTAAACCTAGGTATAACCCTTTGCCACTAGTCTAGCCTTAAAGGTTTACACCTTGCCATCTACACCTTTTTTCCTCTTGTAAATCCATTTGTAACATATAGGTTTTACCTCTTCAGGTTGATTTACAAGTTTCCAGACTGAATTGAAGTACATAGACTCTATTTTAAGATCCATAGCTTAACTCATTCATCCTTGTTCACTTCATTCATTACCTGATTATAAGTTAATGGATCCTCAACTTCATCATCTGGTATTATGTCTTGAGTTTCAGTTAAATTCAAATAACAAGTAGGTGAGTTTACAACCCTCCCATTACATTAAGGCTCCCTCAACTCTTGAGGAGGATGTATATGACTTGATGAAACCCCATCAACAACTCTTGTTGAAGTTTCAGTAGTTTCATTAGAAAATTCATTTACACAGTTTTACACTGCACGATATATGCTCTCTCATGTGGTCTTCTTCCAAAAATGTAACATTTGTCGATACAAATACTTTATTCTTTTTTGGATCAAAGAAGAGATCACCTCTCGTTTCATTGGGATACCCTACAAATAGGCATATTCTTGAACGAGGTTCCAATTTCTTAGGTTTTGTCTCAAGCATATGTGTTGGACAACCCCATATTCTGAAATGTCGTAAACTACCTTTACGACCTCTCCATAATTCCAAAGGAGTTTTGGAAACACTCTTGGATGAAACATTGTTCATAATATATAATGCAATCGTTACTGCATAACCTCAAAACAAGTCTAGCAATTGAATATAACTCATTATAGACCGAACCATGTCTAACAGGGTTTTATTGCTCGTTTCTGACACACCATTTTACTGAGGTGTACCAGGTGCTGAGAGTTAGGATGCAATTTCATGTTTTATCATATAGTTTTGGAATTTTAAATCTATATACTCTCCACCTCGATATGATCGAAATGTTTTAATGGTTTACCTAACAAGTTTTCAACTTCAGCCTTATACTTTTTGAACTTTTCAAGAACTTCAGACTTGTGTTGCAAAAGGTAAGATACTCATATATTGAATTATCATCTATAAAAGAGATGAAGCATACCCTCCTCTTACCTTAACATTCATCGGACCACAAAGGTCTGAATGTACAAGTTCTAAGGATTTTTGGCTCTACAACCTTTTTCTAGTAAAAGGTCTTTTTGTCATTTTGCCTTTAAGACAAGATTCACATACAGGTAAATAGTTTTCTTCTAACTCACTTAAAAGTTCACTCTTAACCAATTTCTCAATCCTATTGAGATTTATGTGACCTATCTTAGATGGCAAAGATGAGCATTTTCTTTAGGAGAAACCTTTTGTCTTTTATGTTGAGTTATTGCAGTTTTGAACATTTCAGTATTTAGATGCTAATGATCTTAGCACATATAAATTACTCTCTAAGTTTGCAAAATGAATATGAACACCATCTTTATAAATAAATGCTTTATTTACATTAAATTTGATGGAATAACTTTGTTCTATCAAACATTTAACATAATCAAGTTCCTTTTCAAACCAAAAACTATATATACATTCTTTAATAAAATATAAGTTTTTTGAAAGAGTAATTTGGCCCCTCCTATAGCAACTTCATAGATGACCTACCCTATTCTAACCCGCATAATCATCTCGCAATCCCAAGTTGCTAACATGAACTAATCCCCTAAAAAGAAGTACATACATGATTAGTGACCCCTGAATCAATTGTCCAGGTAGAATCGTCATTCTCTACTAAGTTCCCAAAACTAGTAAATCATATTTACCTTGTTTGGCCTTCTTTTTCTCTGCCAAATACTTGGAGCAATTTCGCTTCCAGTGTCCATCCTAATTGCAATGGAAACAATTTTCTTTTGCAACCTTAGCCTTTTTCCCTTTTAGGCTACAGCTTGGTTAGTTTCATTTCCCTTATTACCTCTTTTTTTTTTTTTTTTTCCCATGGAAGAAGGTACAGACGTTGTGTCCAAAGGTCAAATCTCTATGGAACTATTTAGAGGAATTGGCAGCATTTGCCTCCCCATGTTGTCCTTTGTGTATGTGTATGGATTCATTAGTCTATAACTCATTCAGAAGGGTAGTGAGAGAGTAGTTCAACTTGTTTATAACAACGTTGGTCCTGAACTGGAGGGTAGAGATTTCATAATAAAACAAACTTGACTAGCCACATCGATGATGGCCTCATTCATTTTCACTACGTTGAAATGGACCATCATATTGAGAACATGTTCTTGTACTGAAACCCCCTCGTTCATATGTGCATTGTAAATGAATTTCAAAGCATCATGCTTGATTTGTGAGGACAGTTGTCCAAACATCTCTTGCAATGAAACCATAATCTCACGAGTAGTGATCATGGTTTCATGCTTTTTTGCAATGACGCTTCATTGATTTAGGATAAAAGTCACCGAAGGGTAGTCAGTCATCCCTTCATTGGACTGAGACATTCTCATCTAATTATTACACCATAATAACTCTTATTCCTATAATAATTAGTCATCGTTCATTCGGTCAAAAAATCATTAACTTGCTTAATAATTTTTTGTAAGTGTAACCCTTTATTTTAGATCCTAGAGTTCTGTCCCAATGAGCCAAACCGAAAGGCAAAAAACGATTGGGGCAAAATTAAAGCGACCCTATCCTTAACAAGAGTTTGAGATAAATTTCATGCAAACACCATTCGAAGGGGGACACAAATCGAGGTGCCACGAGGTCGAGCATGAAAGTTATCTAGCAAACCAATGAAAGAGATTGTAGGATGTGTTGACACATGACCTTCTCCCACTTACTATAAACACTCTCTCCATTCACCTTGATATTGACCTATGCAAACATCATTCGAAGGGAGACACAAATCGAGGTGCTACGAGGCCGAGCATAGATCTCACGGTGTGAACTTTTAAGGAGAAACGTGAGAAGAAAATGACATTATATATATCGTTTTCCTCCCGCTGAGTATTTTAAACTAAGGGTTTATTACTCAAGTAAATCCATCTAATTAGCTTATCCAAGTCCTTCGTTAATTTGCTCAATAATAACTTTTATATTGCATAGTTTAACAACTTTGATTATCATTTATTAAGCACTTTAATAAAATCAAATCAACTCTTGCATGCTTATAAAGTATTTGACTAATTCACCTTCCAGGTCGATTTTCAAGTAGGGGTGTTCCGTTCCGTTAGCTTAAATACTCCAGCCTTAGACAAAACCTTCCTTAGACAAAGATCCCTTATAGGCAAATATTTTATAAATTTAATCTCTTATTGCATTCATTTTAATCCTATTAAAACAAATATAACAGATTAACCTATTTTTAATCTTATTAGAAATATTAAACATAAGTCTAGGTGAACCAATTTTAAACCATTTAAAACTAATTCATAACTTATGTATGCATGCAACTCTTTATTATAGATTTTAATGTATTTCATTCAACACATAACCCTTATATTTTAATAAAAGTTTAAAACCTATAACATGTATTCTAATGATATTAGCTAAATATAACAATTATATTTACTAAGGTAATGTCATGCTTAATGCATATTCATTTTCATTAAACAATATAACACTTTATATTAAATAATGAAAATTAAGCATATCATATCATACAATATAACAATTATATTATGGTATGAGGCATGGACATGCTTATTAATACGTACAACTATATAGTATAACATTTATATTAAATAGAATGCATGTGCATGCTAATAATATCATACATTCAAATAATATAACACTTATATTAAATACGATGCATGATAATGTTTATCCTAAGGGGGGGATTTTAAACTATATTTCGTACATTATGCAGTACATCTCAACTTTAATTTAATCATACACTCCATGCAAAAATTAAATTAAAACACAAAAATAGACCAATTTTGGACACCCCTAAACATAATTAAATTAATATAATCAAATTATATCAATTTAATTAATTAAAATAAAATAAACGAAAAAACTACACAACCCAGCTTGAACCCATAATCTAATGATTTTTGGACATGCGATCAACGAACGGGGCGTCGCGACACTGATGGGAAGCGTCACTACCCTTTGGCTTCGACACTTACGTCTCCATGCCGCAACGTAGCACACAACATTGTGACGTTGTGTTCTACGTTTAAGCACAAACAACTTCCTTTGTCTCATTTTGGTCCGTTTTTGGTCTATTTTCAAACTTCTTTCTCAGCAACTCTTGCTCCTCGAACGACACAGAATTACGACTTGATAGCAGAATTCAAATACCTAGAACAACAAGCCCTTACACATTTTGATCACAGCAAAACATTAAAGCTAAGGTGTCAAAATTGAAAACATCTATTTTGCAAACTTACACCACAATGTTGAATTAACACCTACCTTTTCTCCAAATTTTGTTTTCAAAATGCAATTTAAAAACCCGATTTGGCTCTTATACGAATTGAAGGAATTGAATACTTAGCGGAAGCGAATGATCACCTTATGCCAATAAATTTATTTTGAAAAACACAAATTGTAGAGAACAAATAACTTGGATAAACTAAAACAATCACATGCCATTGAGAAGAATTGAGAATTAGAAGTATTGCTACTTTTGAAGACCATCTTTAGATAGGATGAATTCTTTTTACCAAAACATGAATTGATATGAAAACTCCTCCAAGGGATGTAGTAGTTCTTTTGGGACACCACCAAGAAATCTTTCTTGCTATTCTTGTCACACCCCACCCGAAACTACCCTCTCGTAGCTCAAGATGGAGTGTGAAGACAGCAGTCATCGACTTCCTATGATTCCCACTGCAACACTTACCTTAATTCCCATTTAACTACCCTTTCTAGGACGATGATACCATTTACTCTTGACAAACCTCGACTTCGACCGGCAACAGGAATTGTCATGCTACCTAAAAAATAATAAAAAAATACATATAAAAGGGTGAGCTAACAGCTTAGTGAGTAACAAATTTTGAAAACACCTTACTTAACTATAACACTGATCATAATTTAAACATATAACAACCTAACACAAAATATAACTATTCAAATCATATAAAATATGCTAAAAAATCATTGTTAAATCATGCATATCTGTTTTAGAGTAGATACTAAAAAATCTCATTCATTTCAAAATCATTTTTTCCTAGTTGAAGCGGAGCGATGCTCTACGCTACTCAACGTCGATTATCCTTAGCTATGGAATAAACTCAACACATCAGTGTCGTATATTCCTTTATGTGTTCATAGGTATTATAATCCGGGCCACCCGCAATGCCTTCTCAAAGTCCCTAAGCATTGGGGTCCCATTTCCATATCTAGGTTACCTATTTGCTTTCTACGAGTCCCTCAGCATTGGATACCTTTTTTCTATATTCATATCCAGGTTACCCATTTGCCTTCTACGAGTTTCTCAGCATTAGGTATCTTTACTATATCCTGGCTACCCCTTGGCCTTCTCCAAGTCCCTGAGCCTCGAAGGCCCTTTTCAAAGTTTTATAAATACACAAAATATGTTTTGGAAACATCATATCATAACTCATAAGTTAACCGTTTCCAAATAAAATCATATAATATCAACACAGCATGCTTCCAGTAAACTCGAGTTCAAAGCTTTAAGATCAAACATCATGTTTTCCA
This sequence comes from Citrullus colocynthis, assembly GCA_031780015.1. Lineage (NCBI taxonomy): Eukaryota > Viridiplantae > Streptophyta > Magnoliopsida > Cucurbitales > Cucurbitaceae > Citrullus > Citrullus colocynthis. The sequence continues at coordinate 776,469 of QLSR01000156.1, forward strand.
GTAAAATCATAAAATCACATATTATCAATCAACATGCGTTTTATAAACATATAAAAAATAACCAGCATACTCAAATGCTTTTCAAATAAAACGCATGCACTTATTCATTGAAAACTCATGAAATCATATTTTGGAAAAAAAAACGTTAATGTTACTCACTTCATACTTGCTCAAGAATAGTTCCTCCTCCTTCCTTCTATTTCCTCTTTCTCAAGCTTCTTGGATGCAGCATTCTAACCCTGGAATGCAAGGCTTTATATTCCTCTGTCAGCTCGGTTGAACGCAGCCCTGCCCTTGAACGCAAGGTTGATAGCTAACGCGAGGTGCAACCTAACTCTTCTTACTTCTCTTTTTTTTTTGGATGCGTCGACCTCTCTTGGATGCAAGGTCCAACTTGAACGCATCATTCACCTTGAACGCAAGGCTGACCCTTTAGACGCAAGACAACATCTTTAACACAAGATAGCTAAATTGTCAAGAATATCTTCTCTCTTGACCGCACAATTGCAAGGATTCCTCTTTTCTGCCTTCTCTCTTCCCTTTCTCTCAAGAATTCTCACTTCAGAATTATCAGTCGCTCTTTTTCCCTCAAGGTCCTATTTATAGCTTTGGAATAGAGGGCTTGTCATACTACTTCTCGTTTTGCCACTTGTTTGCCACATGTCACGCTGCATGCTTAACTAACCATGCATTTATCCAAGCGTCACCTTGCATGAAATACTTAACATGCCTTCTAACGCCTCCTACTTATAAGGTGTCAAGTCTATATGAAGCCACCTAGCCTTTATAAGCTTATCTTATGCGTCCAACATATTCCAATATACAAACTATTCATTCAATCATACTGCCCCTATGCGTCCATTGAATTTCCTTTAAGGTTTTAGCTTCATTACTTATTTTCTTTACTGTCCACCATAATACATTTGAACCCGTTTCTCCACCGCATACTACTAGGTGTCAATGTCCCAAACGCACACTACTATGCATTTGTACCTTACTGCATCATACCATGCGTCCAACTTTCTTCCTTTATGTCAAGTCTTAACTACAAATCCTTCTCTTGTGTGATCACACATCCAACGATGTGATTTACCTTTGTTAACCAAAACCAACTCAAGACCACCTTTTATGCGTTTGTACTCTTTGCGTTCACCTTTACTTCGTTCTGCGTCCATGATTTTCCTCCTATCCTTGAGGATTCCTTGATTATCCCTTTATGCGTTCTTGTGCTTGTAATCTAAGATTATTCATTTAACCTTTTCCTTGTACTAAAATATTTTTCTTATGATAAATTAGTATGTGTCCACCTCATGCTTCAGTCTTTAAGCTTACTTCTCAACCTTCTACTTTATCCAACACTCGAGAACATCCCTCGATAGTAGTCTATGCGTTACTCAGTTTGCTATAGTATTCTTTCCCCAGTTCCTCCTTATGCATTTATCCTTCTTTTTTGCTTATGCGTCTTACCTTCGCCAATGCTTACTTCTTCTTCATAATTACCTCCTATGCGTTTCACTTCTTTCCCTTCAAGCTTTTAGGTTACTTCCTACGCGTCCACCTTTATCATGCGTTACCTTAGTCTTGACCATGCGTCCAACATGGTCTCTTACTTCTTTTCTTTATAGGCTCTTCAACGCATCGATTTTTTAAAAGTAGAGTGTGACAATTCTCAGGAAGAATCAAAGAGGAGTGCTGGACTCTTTTTTGTCTTTGGTAAGGGAGAATAGATCTTGAGAGGAAGAGAGAACTTAAAAGGGATAAATTTGAGAGAGAATTTTCACTACTACAATTTTGGCTTTTGTTGATGGCCAGAAAAGATCTAGAAAGACCTATTTTGATGGCCAAAAAGCATGAAGAAAGCCCATATCAAGAAAGTCTTACCATCAAGAAAGATAGTTTTCTTGATGGCCAAAAAATGTCAACACAAATTCTATCTTAATGGTGGTCATCAAGATAGGTTAGGTTGATGTTTTTTGCACATCAAGTATAGGAGAAAACCATCAAGCTAGATACTTTTGTTGATACTTTTTGAACGTCAAAGTAGGTTAATATTGATATTTTTATCCATCAAGTATTTGTAAAAACGATCAAATTAACCCTTTTTATTGACATTTTTTTGCCATCAAGAAAAATGTATTATTGTATGTTTTTATTAATGTTTTTTTGTCGTCAATTATCAACCTTTCTTGACGGTTTTTGACTGTCAACTATACAATTTGAGGAAAAAAAAAAAAAGATCCAGATCATTGTGACCCCCAACAAGCAACCTGTAATTGACCCCGAGCATATTTTACACCTGCAATTTGTATTCACTCCAAACAACCAACTTAGGAAACAACTTTACACATCTCCTGTAAACCACCAACTACACAACTCCAATTTCTCAATCACACATTACTCCATCAGAATCAAATAATTACACTAGATCATTTCTACTAACACCATCAACTACGCGACTATACAACTTCAACAACGACATAACTTCAAATTTTCAATCACAATATCTAAACTGACAGCATCAGACCATCTCAATGAAACATAATAGCACAACATAATGAATCAAGTAATTTTCATTAATCAACTAGTAAAATAGCTATTCTACAAAAAGTTAGTATCTTGAAACTATAACATATAAGGCCTAATCCCACCAAATTTTACATCATAATAAAACTGTGAAGTCATAATACTCAAATGTAACGTCCTATAAAGTCACAATAGCCAACTCTCACCATGTCTAATTCCAATTGATTGTAAGGTGTTTCTCTCGCCAACTGCAAGTAAACAAACCATATTAGATTGATTAAAAACAATTATATTAAGTGTAAAAACTATAGTTAAAGAAGATGGTCTAAGCAAATGCATACCACGTCTGTAATTATTGTGCTCCTACGAGTTACTATGTCGGGTATGAATTTCATAGTATAGTACCTACACTCCGTACTACATGATTATTTAACACACTATATATGTATTCATATATTTCAATCCATGTTAGAAGAAACCAAATCTTTTAATCAAAAGTATAATATCATTTCATCGAAATTGAAATGCTTACCTTAACGGGGACCTAAGTAACAAGTGAAGCTCATGTACTTGTTCGAACATAAAATATTCTTATGCCCCTAAACAAAACAAACACACAAAAATATTTGAGTGTTAACATAATGAATATACATAATGTGAAATAACTTTTAGTTACTTACATATTGACAATAGTTTTGACATCCTCACGAACACCATGTTCCATAGAGTCAATTGAATATACTGTATTAGTCTGTAAGTTAATGATAGCTACTATCCAATGATATTTACATAAAAGATATAGCTCAATAAAGTTAGATAAATCAATGTTTATTAATAAAAACTTATTAAAATACTCATTTTCTAAACCTACCTGGGATTACAAGGACATATCAACAACTTATTCTTTGTCAAGGTCAACGTGTTTCGCAAGAATCTAGAGCGTTGTTCCCCAATGCCTGAGCCACTTGAAATTTGTGCAGGGTGAATGAATGCATACTCCTCTTAGATACTTGGGTCGGATACATACAAAAAATCATAACAAAAAAAATTTAATATTAGAAATGTGATAATAAATTATTAATATTAATCACTTTAGTTAATTGTACATATGCGACATAACTCGTTATAATTGAGAGTGTTAGTTTCTCCATCTGACAGAATTGTTTAATACTGTCCTTCATCATGTAGAAACTAAAGTGATACCAGAAAATTTGATCATCAATTGGGATATGCAGATATTCATCTTTCATTTCCTCCTCCCATATTTTAACACATCGCTATTGGCAATTTTGTCACATCAGTCTTTGGTTTCTTTTCTTTCAAAGCAGATAACTCACAGGGACTTTTCTTATGTGCATATCCAAACAATGTCAAACATTAAAATAAAACATGTAAATGCAATAACTCATATTTTTTAAAAAATGCAATAACTACCAAATGCTTTGGCCATGAAACATGCGATCCAATTGTATCAAAAACTCTATGAACACTTGCAACAACAGGTATGGGTAATGTAGAGTTGGTGTCATCTACAACTTCAACGAGAATCCGCTCCTTATTCACTCCAAAATTGTAGTAGTGTTTTCTTTTATATATAGAACTCTTCTGTAAAACTGATAACTTCTTTTCTTCTCTCTTTTTTCGTATGTTATGAAGAGGAAGGAGATAACTTCCCACTACGTGTAGTGGGAGTTACTAATAATATAATAATATAAAATTAATATTAATATTAGTTTAATTATAATATATATTAAATCATATTTTATAGATATAATTAAATAAAATTAATTAATTAATTGATAAATTAAATATCACACATTTAATTTAAATTTGAATTATATTTAAATAACCTTCTCTCACATAACCTATAGTTTTAATATGAATCTCATTCATATAATTAACATTAAATCTTATTTAAATATTCATATCTCTTATAACATAAAGTATAAATTTTGAATCTCATTCAAAATAACTATATATTATAATGTATCTATATATTTTATACTAATTGTATCATATGCAATTAACTCTTTTATTAATCTTAACATTTCAAATTAAAAAAAAAAAAAAAAAATTTTATACAAAGCCTTAATGAGCTAGCAAGGGAACCTTATAGACCTATAGATTAGAAGCTCCAATGATATGAGATTAATCAATTAAACTCTTTAATTAGATTAATCAACATTCATTAATTGTAGGTTAATCCACTAAAGACCTATAACTACACTCGATATATTTCTGTGTCTACGGAAGTAACTAATCAACAACAAGTCGACCCTTCACAAATTACTCATAACTACAACTAGGTCAAATTATTATTTTACCCCTATAGTTACATTTAACTCCTTAAGTACCATTAATCCCACTAATGAACAAACTGGTTATAGCCCAACGATAAACTAACCCCTCTCGGGCATTGAGAGGGTGAGGCCTCAAGTTCAAGATCCGGAATCAGCCCTTAAGGGTGTAATTTATCAACGTACCCTAAACATGGGAAGAAGTGAATTCCATCTTGTGAAGTTATGTTCCCAGCTCCCTGTTCAGATAAATCCCCAAAATGGAAGGCATATTGAGTCGACGATCTGGCCCCCTCTCACCCATACAGATCAAAGGATTATCCTCATAGACAAGAGTTCATAACTCACTCAAGATTAAGGTCGAGTCACCTCATCCTATGAAATGTTAACCTCTTCAATTAACGACGTAACAAAGAGAAATTAAACATTTCGCAGTCTGATCTTATACAAACTCTTTGCATAGGATACCTTCACTCACATGTCTCCACATGAACGATTAGAATCAAATTCTTTGTAACATTTTACAACTCTTTGTAACAATTACAAAGTGGTTGTATCTATAGTATTATCAAAATAAGGCACCCAACCTTATCTCTATACTACAGACGTTTTGGTTATTACTTAAACATGGTCCAACAACATATGTCAACCACATACATGTTTAAGTTTACATAAAATAACCATGGATCTTAGTTTGTTGGATTGAGTTAATGCAAAAGATAAATAAAATAACTTCTTATTTTATTGAATAAATAAAATGTATTTATAAATATACAAAACTACAAGATCCCAAGAGATTTAGGACACTAGTCCTAACAATGATCACATCATTTGTAACACTTTACAACATTTGTAACAATTACAAAGTGGGCCGTATCCATAGTGTCACTAGGATAAGACACCTAACCTTATTCTTATACTAAAGATGTTTTTGGGTTATTACTTAAACATGATTCACTTATATGTCAACCACATACATGTTTAAGTTACATTAAATAACCATGGATCTTAGCAGCAAGACATGGAATTAAATGCAAAAGTGTTAGGCGATCATGAGGACTACCTTTCTGGACACCTATAAATAGCCCACAAGATTTCATGAGAAAAAAATCAAGAGGAAGTAGCAAAAGCTCTGCCGAATCTCTTTGACCTCCATTTCCATCTTCAACCTCGAGCTTCTCTTTGAGGAATTCTAAGTGAGCTCAAATTCTCCTCTTAGAAAATGAGAATTCATCTCCATCCAACTGTGCAATTACTTCAAAACAGCCACCATCAAAGTCTTTGTGAGCAAGACATCGTAACTTAATTCTGTACTCAGTTTTATTTTCTAAACATTCTCATTTGTCTGAAGATAGTGGATTTGAAAGACTAAACACTTCTTAATATAAATCAGTTTGCTCATCATTTTCATTCATCCATGTCATTCTTATTTCTATCCATGGCTAGCTAATTTCCCAATGGGTTGAGTGGGTTTAACTAACACTTTACAAGTTTTGCATAGGCTTGAGTTCATCTTTTTTTATGCGTGCTAAAAGCCTTGCATGAATTTATCGAACAAATTGATTTAAGTAAGAATAATCAACTGCTTGAGAGAGTAAGTGATTAAAACTTTGAGTTAAACAAGAAAAGATTTATCTTTAGAGATAAAGTTAGTCTTTCATCCATAGGTAATGTCACACCCCCTCCTAAATTACTTACATAACCTGAAAGGAGATGTAAGGACAGCATACATCACCCCTCTTGAGACGCATACCATCCACTTCTACCCACAGATCTTGTACTGTTTACAACATATGTATTGCTCCTTAATACTTTTCAAATCATAACGTAATAGGAATTTTATATATATCGATAATTCAAATTTACAACTCATTCGTAAAGACCTTATACAAAACCATGTTTCAACTCCCAGTAAATACACAGTTGAGTCTACATGCCACCTATATAAGGTTTACATACAAGCAACACTTCAAAACAGGATAGATTTTTCTGGAAACTCGAAGCTTATGCAGGGCGAGTTGGAGTAGGCAATGCACCAGGAACGTCCTTGCTACCTGGAAGGAAAAGAAAACATGGAAAGCGTGAGCTAAAAGCCCCGTGAGTGACTAATTTTGTAAAACCATCTTTTGTTCGAAAACAGGCATGTTAAAATCGTTATAACACCATATACGTAAACGTGATTCAAATAATCATTTCTGTAAAATGATAATTTTCCAACAACGTAATCAAATCACATATGTTCATGCCAAAATGATCGTACACGAAAATCAGTTCGTTCTCAAAACTTTCCCTTAGTCAGGAAGGAGCAAGACTCAATGCACCCGATGTTGAAAACATCCTTAGTTGAGGCGGAGTAAAACTCAACGCACTCAACGTCAATAACAACCTTAGTTGGGGTGGAGCAAGACTCAACACACCCAATGTCACAACCTCTATGTGCACATAGGAATATCGCGGGTTGCCCAAGTACCTTCTACTAGTCTTTCAGTACTGGGTCCCGGGGAAACTCACATGCCTTCTCATGTCCTTCAGGATTGAGCCTCCTCTAAAACATTTTAGAAACCAGTATTATATGTAAATGGTTCACATGAAAATCTTTCATGAAAAATCAGATATATCACGATAAACAACATTTCACAACATGCCATTCAACATCTTATAGAAAACGTATAAAACATGCCTTGTGAACAATATCATTAAACATCATGCTTTTCAAGAAAACAGTTCATCTCAAAGTCATATCTCATAAGAAAAACCAAACTAAATATTTTCAATAAATTTCGTTTTCAAAGAAAGGAAAGTGTCACTCACAACTTGTTCTTAGGCCCTGAGCGGATTATATGCCTTTCCGAGCTCTTCATGGCCTGTAAGTACACATTCATCACGATACGTTTTCCTTAAACTTCCTTTACATGATCGTTGAATGTGCATACTTAAACTCTAATCATGATTCACCACCGGGACTCCCTTTCTTTTCTAAAATAAACTAAGCGAGATTCTATGTCACTAGCGAGATTACCAACAAGATTTCACCTTATTAGCGAGATTACTAAAGAAATTACACAACAGATACAAGGCACTAGCGACACCAGAATAAGTGAGACTAGTGAGATTACCTGAGGAGCAACACCGAGCGAGAGTTAGTGAGATTTGTGAGACAAAAACCTCCTTTGCACTACCAGTGAGATTCGTGTCCTACTCACGCTCCAATTTCTCAGCGATACCAGCTTCCTAACGACACCCGACAGTAGAGTTTCCTCCTTTTCTTTTTGTTCTCACTTCTGTCAGTTCAAAGTCATATTTCCAGCTAGATTTAGAACTTCTTTCCTTCTACAAACTTGTAGAGAAACATGTTTTCTAGCTTACCTCAAATTTTCGTGGCTTAACACATCCTTGTTCGTCAGATATTGCAAGTTTTCTCCGCACTGCTCCAGATTGCACAAAAATTTTGTATCAGTAACTTCCAGCTAAAAGTTTACATGTTTCTATTCCATTTCAACTCAGGCATCATTCATAAAAGTTGTTTAAAATTGATTTAACTTACTAACCTTAAAATTTTAGCCCAAAATTCAATCTCTTTAGCTCGATATTCACAAAACACCAAACCTGGTTAAAACTATGCGACAGCAGATGAAGCTTTTGTTTCAGCTTCAGTTTTACCATGAAACCGTCCAAAACCTTGCATGAATTTGCCCTAGGACTCTTCTTCAACCTCCCCACGACGTGCAGCTGAAAGATAGCATAGAAATGAGTTTGGAAATGAAGAGAAATAAGTCAGTAAAGTTTTCCCTTCAATAAAAGCTATAACCGACTTCTCCCATCCTTATCTTCTCTTCTTTCTTTTTCTTTTTTCTTCTCTTTTCTTTTTCTAATTCTCTTTTTTGTCTTCTTTCCCTTTTGGTTTCCTCTTCCTTCTTTTTTTTTTTTTTTTTCTTTTTTCCCTTTTTGTTTTCTTTTCCTTTTTTTTTTTTTTTTTTCCTTTTTTTTTTCTTTTTCTTTTTTTTTCTCTTTTCTTTTTCTTTTTCTCTTTTTTTTTTTCTTTCCCTTTTTGTTTCCTCTTCCTTCTTTTTTTTTTTTTTTTTCTTTTTTCCCTTTTTGTTTTCTTTTCCTTTTTTTTTTTTTTTTTTCCTTTTTTTTTTCTTTTTCTTTTTTTTTCTCTTTTCTTTTTCTTTTTCTCTTTTTTTTTTTCTTTCCCTTTTTGTTTCCTCTTCCTTCTTTTTTTTTTTTTTTTTCTTTTTTCCCTTTTTGTTTTCTTTTCCTTTTTTTTTTTTTTTTTTCCTTTTTTTTTTCTTTTTCTTTTTTTTTCTCTTTTCTTTTTCTTTTTCTCTTTTTTTTTTTCTTTCCCTTTTTGTTTCCTCTTCCTTCTTTTTTTTTTTTTTTTTCTTTTTTCCCTTTTTGTTTTCTTTTCCTTTTTTTTTTTTTTTTTTAATTTACAATATGAGATTATTAATACTAATTCGCTTAAAGCTTTTGAACGTGCTTACAAATTAGGTGCTTACAGGTAAACTCTATATGCTTCTTAGAGATAAGATAAATGTGACACAGAAGCACCAAAAGGTGAGTTTCCAATTTTAAAGTTTAAGATTGAACTCTTGCTTATGCATTATTTAGGAAAATGTAAGTGAACCCTCAACTCTACATTTTCCATTGATTCTTCTAATTATCAACACTTGCTGTTTGACTATAATTGCACTTAACATTTGCATCATCATCACATTTAACACATCGCTACCCTTCATGTTCACCAATCCATCTTCACTCACATTTACCACCATTTGTAAATTAAGTCACCCTTAGATTTTTCAATGCATTATTATTGACACATCATTTGTACAAACATTGCATTAAATCAACTAAATCCAAACATAGATTTATCACAAATCTCTAAGTTCGATCCTAAACTCTCTAGGAACCCTATCAGGACTTACACTTGGGTTTTACAAGGAAAGCTTGTGTTTAACAAAGATATATTATTTCATTCATAAGCACGACATAAAGCTATCACGATTCATTCAAACTACAAACATAACACATTAACCCAATCCAACAAACTAGCTTCATTTATTCTCCTTGGAAATTTTTGGCACTTAGTACGAATATGTTTTAACATGTTTGTGGTACCATTCTTTTGAGTATCACGTGCATAGTAACACCACAATAATTACACTTTGCTCTAGGAAAACCAGACTTACCTTCAACTTTTTAAAATGCTCTCACACATCTGAGGTCTTATTCGGTGCCTTATTCTTCTTCACCACTTTTGTTTCAATGGATGACGTCGATGAGTTGGTTGGTAACTTTCTCTTGTCATTTTTTTTTATGTGTTTGGACTTGTATTTTTAGTCTACAAATGAAATCTTATCATCTATCTCAGAAGATCTTTATTTCCTGCAAAATATTTTTCTTTATCTAGCAAATTTCAGCAAATTTATCTTGCCTGGTATTTTCTTTATTTAAGGCGTATCTTTTTCTTTCCGATTGGGAATTTTCTTTCCTTTCTTGGCATCAATTTTAAAAGGAGAATTATGGAGTTTATGTAGGGCTACCACATTTGTTCATTGTGAGAGAGAGTTTCTGTTCTTAGTGACCAAGCTGTACAATGTTGTGCTTTGTTCTTTGATCACTATATTTCGATGTGCAAATTTTATCAGTCGATAAGTGCAAAACCTTGAAGATAATTTTTTCTTAGGGGGAGCTTAAAACGTTGCTGTAGAGAAGGAATTCTTGGTCTTAGGGAGAGCCTAAGACTTCATTCCTGAGAGAGATTTTTCCATCTTAGGAAGGACCTAAAATTTATTAGTTAAGGGAGTTCACTGAGCTACAAGGAAGATAATCAAGTGGAGAGACTTCTCGCACACTGTCGGTAGTCGAAGTGTTCAACACTAATATTAACATACTTAGGGGGAGCCTAAATACAATTGAGAGGGAGTCTCACATTTAGAGGGAGCCTAGGTGACTTGTGAGTTGGACTTTACGTGAGTCACTGTAGTAGTCATTATATTATAAATAAGTACTACGTTGTAATAGCTCGACTTTTTAATATTAGTGAATTATCTTTCCTGGGCACACTACCCCCCTAACGTAGGTTGATTTCACTGAACTGGGTTACCAACTTTGGTGTCCATTTACTTGCTTTCTTGTTTTTAGTTTTCGGTTGTTGTTATAGTGATTGCTTGTGCTTTATGTTTAACATCCGTGTTTGTGACACGTCATCTTATAGCTTTTTCAATTTTGTTAGACATTCCCTGTAAGCCCCATACTTGACAGTGGGAGAAGGCAAGTAAGAAAAAACTATGAGACTGGTGTTGAGTAAAGAAAATTGGCCGAGTTGTGTGGGAGCAAAAGTGGCTAAGTGTTGGCCATGCATTGGGGTGATTATGCGTTGAGAGTATGTTTGAGGCTTGACGAGAGTTGCCACTAGTAGCCATGCGTTGAAGAGGGTAGCTCGGTATGGACGCAGATGTGAAGGAAGGAGGATGCGATTGGCGTTGGTGGATGTATGCGTTGAAGGCTACTATGGGTTAGAAGGTTAGCATTGCTATGCGTTGAGATGGCCTATGCGTTGAAGGTTGGTATGCGTTGGTGCATAGAAAAGGGGCCAAGAGGACCATGCGGTAGTCGGTTATTCAGCGATGGGGCGTTGGGCAATTAGTAGCACAGTAAGTTGAGGCTATGCATTACCGAAGCCATGCGTGGAAGGTTTGCGTTGGCCAACCTAAGTAGGAAGACGATGGTAGTGCTGGTGAGTTGGTGATTTATATTGATATATCAGTGAGTGCACCGAATAATTAAACACTTTGGACATATTTTTGAAGTCAGATTGATTACATTTCGCAGACGAACAATGAGGAGAGGTGGAAGAAGGTGTTTATATCGAATTTAAGTAGAAACTAGATCATTTTCATGGTGACATTGAAGTTGGAACCAGAAGCTTGATTGCTGTTGATAAATCTGGACATCATTCGGTATTTGAGGAAGTTGAAGCTAGGACTGGAATTTTGAGGTTAGTAAGTTAATTTAATTCTTAGCAACTTCCATGAAGGATGTTTAAGCTAAATCCGAACAAAAATATGCTAAATTCTAGGAGGGAGTAATCGGAGTTGAACTGCTAGATGATTCAAAGCAGCCAAAGTCATTTGAGAATAGTTCTCAAACGAAGACAAGTTATGGTCTGAAATTTTGAGGTACGTTAAAAAGCTCACTTCTTTACAAGATTATAGAAGAGAGGAAGTTCTGAATTTGGCTGGAATATGATTTTTAGCAGGATAAAGAAAGAGTTAGAAGGGAAGGAAGAAAGCATTAGTCATCAGGTGCCGTTAAGACAGTGGTATAGCTAAAAGAGCTAGAGAGTGAGGAGCGGAACAAGTGTCATTGATAACGCAAAGGGCTTTGCGTCTCACAACTCTCGCTGAATTCTCGCTGGGTGTCGCTCCTTAAGGTAATCTTGCTAGTCTTGTTCATTCCGGTCTCGCTAGTGCAGTGTCCTGGGTGTGATTTCGCTAGTAATCTCGCTAGTGACATAGAGTATCGCTAGTTATGAATATTTTGGAGAAAAGAGAGTCTCGATGATGGAATGAGAATGGAGTCTAAATATGCACACTTAATGATCATGGAAAGGAAGTTCAAAGAAAACCTAACGTGACAGATGTGTATTTACAGGCCAAGAAGAGCTCGAAAAGTCATACAATCCGCTCGGGGCCTAAGACAAATCGTGAGTGACTTTCTATTTCATACAATGACTATTTTTAGCAATGTGTGTGTGGAAACTATCATGTCATATGGAATCCTGTATGCGTATTATCTAAATGCAACCCATGGCCGAGGGACCATGTGTGAAGGCCAAGGGGAATACGATATATGATATACAGTGCTGAGGGACCATGTGTGAAGGCACTTTAGAAATTGATTGAAATGGATTCCTATGTTAAGGGACCTTGTGAGAAGGCATATGGAAAACCAGTACATGATAGCTCAGTGCTAAAAGACCACGAGTGAAGGCACCTGAGCAGTTGATTGATATGGAACTCAATGCTAAGGGACAATATGAGAAGGCACTTGAGGGTTTGAAATGCCGAGGGACGATATGTGAAGGCATTTGTGCCGAGGGACTTGTGTGAAGGCATTTGAATATGTGAATGATGATATACACGAGGATGAGTGCGTTGAGCTTCGCTCCTCCTCAGCTAAATAAAAAGGGGATAAGTGTATCACTTATGCTTTCGTAGTATTGATGATTTAGGAATTCTTGTATGCATATATATATGTGGTAGTTTTATGGTGATCCATGTTAACTCAAGGAAGTCTATTAGAAATTAATTAAATTCAGTCACTCACTAGGCATTAGGCTCACGCTTTCTTGCTTGTTTGTTTTATTGTTTCAGGTAGCGAGCGTGTCCGGGACGCCTAGCCTACTAAAGATTCTCGTCTGGGCCTGCTACGGATCAGTCCTCTGGAATAGTTGTAAATACATAGTTTATGTACATATATTTGTCATGCATGTTCCTTAGAGTATAGTGAAAAAGGGTTTTTGTGGTGTATAGAACGAATACTTGTTATGATGATTTATGATTTAAGTATCTGGGTTGAGCAGTTTGTTTAATTTATGGTGTTCAACTGGCATATGGCTAGAGATAAATGATATGGCGTTGATTCATGTTATAAGTAAGCAGGAACATGTGTGTACAGGTTCGCACTCACTTCTAGGTTAGGAAGGAAAATCTGGGAGGGGGTGTGACATTCCCAATATAACATAATTAGTAGAATGCATTCAAGAAGAAAAACTTATAGACGAGAAATCAGTTTAGATTAATGATAGTTTCTTACAAGTTTGACACAAGAGGGAAAATACTCCTATACCCAAGCTAGACTTACTCGGTTTAGCTAATGGTCATCCTTGAAATCAATGAATGTTGATTAACTTGTATCAGAATAAGCCCAAAAGAGTAAAGAGAGGACTAAAAGTTGCAGAAGGAGAATGGAAAATTGATGATGAAATAAACTTAACAACTAACAACCATTTTTACTGCAAGAATATTGTTGGGATTTATGTATTAAATCTCATAATTTATAAATTATAAACAAATCATGGAATAAATAAAATATTATTTATTTTAAAATAAAGTGTTATTTATTATTAGCATGACTTAAATCCAATAAACTAAGATCCAATGTTATTAATGTAACTTGAACACAATGTAACAGACATACAAGAGGATTGTGTTCAAGTAATAATTTGAAAAGTTTGCACTATATGAATAAGGTTGGTTGCCTTATTATTGTGGCACTGCAGATACGACCAATTTGTAAATATCATAAGAGTTTGAAGTGTTACAATCGATTTGATCCAAATCATTCATATACTGAAATGCAAGTGGGGGTATTCTAGAAATGTATAAGACTAGACCGCGAAATATATTATCTCTCACTGTAATACCGTTAACTAAAGAGATTAGTATTTCAAACGATGACCTTAAATAACTCAATCTCAATCCTAAGTGAGTTATAAACTCTTGTCCATAAGGGTCGTCCTTTGATTTGTATGGGTGAGAGTGACCATTGTTGCCATCTCAATAACCCTACCATTTTGGGAATGATACCAAGTGGGGAGCTGGAAATATAGGTATATAAGGCAAAATTCACTCATCTCGTCTTTAGTGTAAGTAGATAGCTTGTTCCCTTAATTGCTAACTCTGAGGCTTGAACAATAAGGATTTTGTTTATGGCTGGACCATAACCATATTGCAAATTAGAGATCAGTGATACTTAAGGAGTATAAGGTAATTATAGGGGCAAAATGTAAGCCTGGTACTTGTCATTGGGAGAAGATAAGTAAGAAGAAACTATGGGACAGGTATTGAGTAAAGAAAATTGGCCGAGTTGTGTGAGAGTAAAAATGGCTAAGTGTTGGCCATGTGATGGGTGATTATGCGTTGATGGTATGTCTAAAGTTTGACAAGAGTTGCCGCTGGTAGACATGCGTTGAAGAGGGCAGCTTGGCGTGGAAGTAGATGTGAAGGAAGGAGGGTGCAATAGGCGTCAGTGGAAGTATGCATTGAAGGCTACTATGTGTTAGAAGTTGGCATTGCTATGCGTTGAGATGGCCTATGCGTTGAAGGCTGGTATGCGTCGGTGCATAGAAAAGGGGCCGAGAGGGCCATGCAATAGTTGGCTATTCGGCGTTGGGCAATCAGTGGCATGGTAAGTTGAGGCTATGCGTTGCCGAAGCCATGCGCGAAAGGTTGCGTTGGCCAATTCAAGAAGGAAGATAATGGTAGAGCTAGTAAGTCGGTGATTTATATTGACATATAAGTGAGTGCATCAAATAATTAAACCCTTTTGGACATATTTTCGAACTCAGATTGACTCCATTTTCACAGAAGAACAACAAAGAGACGTGGAATAAGGTATATCGAATTCAAGTAGAAACTAGATCATTTTCATGGTGACTTTGAAGCTGGAACCAGAAGCTTGATTGTTGCTAATAAATCTGGACACCAATTGGTATTTGAAGGAGAGTGAGCTGAGGAAGTTGAAGCTAGGACTGAAACTTTGAAGTTAGTAAGTTGATTTAATTCTTAGCAACTTCCATGAAGGATGTTTAAGCTAAATCCGAGCAAAAATGTGTTAATATCTAGGAGGAAGTAATCAGAGTTGAATTACTAGACAATTCAAGGCAGTTGAAGTCATTTGGGAATAGTTCTCAAACGAAGATGAGTTATGGTCTAAAATTTTTAGGTAAGTTAGGGAACTCACTACTTCACAAGATTGTAGAAGAGGGGAAGTTCTGATTTTGGCTGTAATATGGTTTTTAGCAGGATAAAGAAAGAGTTAGAAGGGAAGGAAGGAAGTAGTGGTATCAGGTGTCGTTAAGACAGTGGTATCGCTAAGGAGCTGGAAAGTGATCAGGGGAACGAGTGTCGCTGATAACGCAAAGAGCTTTGCGTCTCACAACTCTCACTGAAGTCTCGCTAAGTATCGTTTCTTAAGGTAATCTCGCTAGTCTAGTTCACTCCGGTTTCGCTAGTGCAGTACCCAGTGGTGTGATTTCGCTGGTAGTCTCGCTAGTGACATGGAGTATCGCTAGTTATGAATATTTTGGAAAAAGAGAGTCTCAGTGATGGAGTGAGAATGGTATATGTATATGCATACCTAATGATTATGGAAATGGAGTTTAAAGAAAGCCTAATGTGAGAAATGTGTTTTTACAGGCCAAGAAGAGCTCGGAAAGGCATATAATCCGCTCGGGGTTTAAGACAAATTGTGAGTGACCTTCTATTTCATCCAAGAATTATTTTTAACATTGTGCAAGTGAAAGCTAGTATGTCATATGAACTTCTGTATGCGTGTTATCAAAATGCAACCCACGGCCGAGGGACTATGTGTGAAGGCCTATGGGGATATGATATATGATACACAGTGCTGAGGGACCATGGGTGAAGGCACTTGAGAAATTGATTGAGATGGATTCCAATGCCGAGGGACCTTGTTAGAAGGCATATGGAAAACCAGTACATGATGGCTCGGTGCTGAGGAACCACAAGTTAAGGCACTTGAGCAGTGGATTGATATGGAACTCAATGCTGAGGGACAATATGAGAAAGCACTTGAGAGTTGAAACGCCGAGGGACGAAATGTGAAGGCGTGTGAATATATGAATAATAGGAATTGGATTATGAGGTTAATTGCGTTGAGCTTTGGTCCGCTACCTCTTGGAAAGATATTTATGTTATATTGTTAAGCGGTATGGGTGACCTAGGAATCTGTACTAATAAAATATATAGTAGTTATTATGATCAGTATTAACTCAAGGATTTAAATTGTAATTGGATAACTTAGTCACTCACTGGGCTTAAGGCTCACGCTTCCTTGTTTATTGTTGTTCGTTTCAGGTAGCGAGCGTGTCCGGGACGCCTAGTCTACAGAAGATCCTCGTCTAGGCTTACTCTGCATTAGTTCTCTGGGATAGTTGTAAATACTCAATTTATGTACATGTTTTTGTCATACATGATCCTTGTAGTATAATGAGAGTGGGTTTTGTACAATGTGTAGAGTAAATACCTGTTATGATAAATTATGAGTTGAGAAATCTGAATTTAGAAATTATGTTTAACTTATGATGTTTCACTAGCATAAGGCTTTATATAATTGATCTGGTATTGATTTATGTTCAAGATATATGATGAAGAGTATGTGTAGGTCGCACCTACTTCTAGGTTAGGAAGGGAATCTGGGAGGGGGTGTGACACAAAACGGTAATTTGACCCAACTGTAATTACGAACAATTTGTGAAGGGTTGACTTACGTAAAATAGTTAAATCAATGGACACAAAAATATTCTACAGTTCATAAGAGTGTCGTTATGGGTCTTTAGCTATATGTCCTATAGTTAATGAAGGTTGATTAATTTAATTAAAGAGTTTAATTAATTAATCTCGAATCATTGGAGCATATAACTGTAGGTCCATTAGGTCCTTCTGCTAGCTCACCATAGGTTAAACAAGGATATTAAGTGTTGAAAGAATTTGAAATGTTAAAATTGATTAAGGGAATTAATTGTATATAATTATAATTAAAAATCATGTATAAAATACATTATAATATAAAGTTAATTTTGAATTAGATTCAAAATTAATATGAGAGTATTCATATTTGAATGAGATTCAAATATTAAATTAATATAAATTGAATTCATATTAAAACTAGAGGTTATAAATTAATATGAATTGGATTCATATTAAACTATAAGTTATAATTAATGTAAATAAGACTCATATTAAAACTATAAATTATGAGAGAAAGTAATATTAGAATATGATTTATTTATACACATTAAATTAAATATATGATATTTAATAGGTAAACTAATTAAATTAGATTTATTTTATTAATAGAAATATTTTCAAAAATATAAAAATTGTTGAAAATAATTACAAATACAACAAAATTTTACTTTCTATCAGTGATAGACCGTGATAAACCCAGATAGATATCTATCCTTTACTAGATAAACACAGATAGATGTCTATTTGGGTCTATCGTGTTTTGTCGCGCTCTATCACAGATAGAAAGTAAAATTTTGTTATATTTGTAAATAGTCTGATATTTTTTCTATTTATAATAAATTTCCTAATTAATATTTAATTAAATTAGATTTGATTAATTGATAGTTAATTATTAAATAAATTAATTGAATTTGATTTACTTAATTTATATTAATTAAATTTGATTTAATTAACTTTTTCATTAAAAAAATAACTCCCCTGCAGTTGCAGGGGAGTGGTGAGTGGGGAGTGGGGAGGAAAGTTACTCCTCTCAAGTAATATTAAGGTAAATCTCCCAAAAATTGATCTCTTAGAGTTTCACATAAGGTTACTCCCACTCCAAAAAATTCTCTCAAAAAATCTCTCTAACAAAGAAAAGTTCTTTGAAGAATTAATTCTTCCCTTCTTTACTTTCGAAAGGTTCCCACAAAACCTCATTGTTCAAAGAGAATAGCAAAGAAGGCAAAATGGTGGTGTCTTGTTCGTGGCTTTTACGTTCGTACTGTGATTTTCATAAGACTAAGAGAAGATTTGAAGTTTAGTTCTATAAAAGGCACTTTATTCTTCTCCCTTAGCAATTCTGTAACCCTTGTTGAATCTTTGTTCTGTACAAAATTTATGTAACAAAATTGGGACAAAAGCGATCACACGCCTCGATAAAAGAAATTTGTTTCCTTCAAATATGCCTTATGTTGGATGTTTAAATTGATGCTTTATGTTTTATTTGCACGAATAATATCATTATTATATCAACCCAAGTATTCATTACAATAGCAATTAGTACTTGGAGTATTCGAAGGTCGATTCCACAAGGATACTGGTTATTTCAAGAATGTTAAATCTATTTCACAAAAACTCTGACCTTCAGTGCTGCATAAAATGGTGATTTATATATAGTGATGGCTTGAGTGTTTTAATGCTACAACTTTATGAATAGTAAACTAAATAAATCAAACTAAGAGTGACAAGTTAAAATAGATGCAAAATGGTGTAAGTATCAATTAAACAAATGTGCAGGCTTAACTATTAGACTCCCTATACCTTTACAACTACAACATTAATTGAAATATTCTTTATATCACATAAGTGTTCTTTAAGAGAGAACCTACTATACCCATCTTTTGATGTGATATAGAACATAGAATTAGTTGGAGCTCATTTGTGCTAAATCAATGCATTTACCACTGTTTTCTTTATAACTTCTGAGTGTCTATATTATTCCTAATATAGAATAGTGCTTCATGCTACACAATTAGTTAGTGAAAACCCATGTAAAATGCATGTACTCTTAGTTGCTTTAAATATTTCCACACACTACTTTTCCCAAAGAATCATGTGCTACAATTTTACCATGATTGGCTAGGTGGAGAAAGACACTTTCTGAGTTAAAGAACTTTTAAAGCAACAAGATGCACATTGGATACAAACAAATATTCGATTAATGATAGTAAACTGCTACAGTACAAGGATTCTAGTCAAACCTTACACTAGAAAATTAGTCATAAATAGTCATGATGAAAATAATTTTGATAGACAAAAAGAGTAAAAGATAGAGTTTAGAAAAAACTAGATGTGCAGCATCATAGATATGCTATAGCTTCGAACTCTAGCAGGGATGCCTTTCGGCGATCTCCCAAGAATCTTTAAGAAGCTCTCTTTTTCTCTGAGAATTGTTCTTCCTGAACTTGGTTCTTGGTTTTTGGTTGTGTCAATGGGTGGAGAGCTTTGGTTCTGTTATAGGGAAAATATGTGGGACCCACATGGTAGCCAATTAGGTTTTTGCACTTTCGATGCTGCAAATTGTGCCAAATAGATGTGACAGGCAACACATCTTATCACTGCAACATTCAATGTTCAAACATTTTATCTTATCTCTACAACTTTCAGGTGATTGGACACCTTTAGAATGATGTGACAATGCTTTAGGATAATGTTGGTTCAACTAATGAAGACATCTTTCCATGTTGCAACATAACAATTTTTCTTCAATGTTGTTGTATTGATGCTATAACATGAAGGTGATTTCACAGATTCATGCACTTCTGCTTCCTAAGTGATTTGACATGTCCAGAAGATATGCTATTGCCTCAGTGTAACGATGACCAATTTTTCGATTCAAGGCATGTAAACAATGCTGCAACTTCTCACTTGCATGTGCTACAATATTGGTGCCTCCTTTATGTCTTCTCAACAGGTGGGTGGTTTGACCCAGGTGGGTGGTTTGACCCTCTTATCTTGATTAGCTGCTCAGGATAAGGTGTGCCCATATATCAATTAAGAGTATGAGGACTTCCCACCATGCTATAACTTAGAACTCATGCAGTGCTACAACATCATGTTCTGCAGCATGCTTTTGATTAACACTATGCATTTCCTTTTTTATACATTTCTAATGGGATTTAAATGTTTATTTGTCTCAAAACATGCTATATGACCAATAAAGATTTATAATTTAAGGGCATAAAATACTTACCTTTGTAAAAAATCAAATCCCCAAACTTAAATTGTTACTTAGTCCACGAGTTGCCTGCGAACATCTAACTACAAGCACTACGCCTAAAAAGAGAAGTGCTCTTGCATGCACATTGTAACATCTCAAATTTTAAGGTAATTCTTAATTAATTATCTTATATTATTTGAGTTTAGGGGCTAAAATTGAATCATTAAAGTTAAGATGATTCAATTTAAATTAAATGATAAAGATTTAAAAATTTGGATTTAATTCAATGGGTGGGAATTTATTTGATTGGAGAAGATCTGTAAATTTTGAAATCCAATTGAAGAAAAATTGGATAAGTTGTTATAGGTTTGGAATTTAAAGTTGGTGAATTTATTTTTGGAGATAATTAAATTGATTTGAGTTTGATATGATGGAATAAAATGATTATATATACATGTGTGTGTCTATTATATAGACACACACATATACATATATATATATTTTTAAAGTGTCCTCGTAAAGAAAAAAAAGAAAAGAAAAGAATTTCTTCATCTTCTTCCTCTGCTTGTGGACCTAAATCGACACCACTCCCAACTTCAGTTGCCGTTGGTTGCCGGCTCTCGTCCTCTAAGCTTGCAACCGTCACTAGACCCACCATAGACCCTCTGCCTTCTGTCGTTCGATTAATGCCTAGTTTTTCGTGTTCATTTGATCATTGTCGTGGATCGTCGTTGTCTCAGAAGCGTCCCCATTGCTACAGATCTGGTCACGTCCATGCATCGTCAACTGTTCGTCGGACGTTCGAAGCATTGCCGCGGGTTTTGCCAATCGCGCGCCACCTACTCGTAGTTCAGCCACCATTAGCTGTCCTCGCTTTTAGCCACCAGATCTCCTCGGGATTCAATTATTTTGGTAAGTTTTGTGAAGGTTCTTGATTGATTTTGATTACGCATTGACATTTTGGGCTTAATTGTTGGTCTACTCATGATATTAGAGGTTGCGTTCAAGGCTTCAGAGGACATTGGCGCGTTGTTCATCAAGAGTTTGGGACTATTTTTTGGTGATTTTTGGTAACTATCGGAATTTGGAGCCCTTTTGGACTAATTATTGATGCTATAATTTTGAGATATTAATCCTCAATTTTGATGATTGATTTAGAATCTTATTGTTGGAGGGATTGGAAGCAGTTTTGGATCAAAGCACACTTCGGGTAACGTTGTTTGAATTCATTTGGTTAATTTATGTTTGGAATTAGCCCTTAATATTGAAATTGAATTTTGGTTCATGTGCTCGGGGTTGATGACGAAAAAGAGTTTGGATTGCTAAATTAATTGGGGTTAAACTTGAGGTATGTGGTTTACTATCAGTTCTTTTATGAGTTGATGCCCTAACCAAGTTATTTAAGATGAGATGCATGAACACCTTGAAAGCATGCCATTGATTGATTGAATTTGCATGCGAAATCTCATGAACTTATGGATTGTTGTGGGTGTGTTGGATGCCAGCAAACTATAAGGGCATATACATGCCTTAATGCTAAAATATATGATTTCAATTATTTCTCTTATTTCTATTTTATAGAAAGAGTGTTCTTAAATAGAAGAAATACCCATTAAAAGTAAGGAAAAAATAAATACAAAATAAATACAACAAATAAGGAAAAAATAAATACAAAATAAATACAACAAATATTTCACAATAAATACAATGAAGAATATAAACATAAAAGGAAATAATCAACACTCCCCCTTAAACTTGTTTGAAGATATCACTCATGGCTAGTTTGCCTGTCAACTTATTGAATTGCTACTTAGGGAGACCTTTAGTTAATACATCTGCAATTTGCTCTATTGTTGGAAGGTAGGGAATGTATATCACTCTTGCATCAATCTTTTCCTTTATGAAATGTTTATCGACTTCAATGTGTTTCGTCCTATCATGAAAGAGTAGATTATGGGCAATGGAGATTGCTGCCTTATTATCACAATAAATGCGTATAGGCATTGTATGAGAGAACTTCAATTCTTCCAACAGTCTTTTTATCCATATGTCTTCACAAATACCATGGTTAATGCCCTAAATTCTGCTTTAGCACTACTTCTAGCTACCACACTTTGTTTTTTACTACACCAAGTAGTTAAGTTTCCTCCAACATCGATCGGCTACCTGCCCAATTAACATTAGTATAAACCTCAACCTGTAGGTGGTCATGTTCCTTGAAGAGTATCCCTTTTCCTAAAGTATCTTTCAAATATCTTAGGATTCTAAAGAATGCTTTAAAGTGAGCTGGCCCAGGGCCATGCATGAATTGGCTTACCATATTAACTGCAAAGGTAATGTCAGAACGTGTGTGAGAGAGGTATATTAGTCTTCCCACAAGTGTCTGGTACTTCCCTTTTTCTTTTACCTCCTTTACTGTTGCAGCTTCCAATTTTAAGTTCTACACAATGGGCGTTTTCTCAACCCTGCATCCGAGTAAACCTGTCTGTTTGAGTAGATTAAGAATATACTTTCTTTAGTTGACAAGAATACCACTTTTGGACCTAGCAAACTCCATGCCTAGGAACTACTTTTGAGGATCCCAGGTCTTTGATCATGAAATCATATGCCAAATTTTCCTTCACAATAGACAATCCTGTCATCATTTTCTGTAAGTATAATATCATCAACATACACTATCAAAACAACAACCTTATCATTTTCCATATGCTTGTAGAACATAGTCTGATCGGCTTGACTTTGGCTGAATTCATAGCTTGTGAGTGCCTTTTCCAAACGTTCAAACCAGACTCTAGGAGACTGTTTAAGTCTGTATAATGATTTCTTTAACTTGCATACTTTGTTAATCCCAAGGTCTACTTCAAAGCTAGGCAATAAGTCCATAAGTACTTCTTCAAACTCTCCATTGAGAAACACATTCTTAACATGATAAAGCGGCCATGCAAAAATAACTACAACAGACAACAAAATTCCAATCACGTTAATTTTAACTATGTGTTCAAAAGTTTCTTTATAATCAATTCCATAGGTTTGAGTGAACCCCTTAGCAAACAATTTGGCCTTATACCTTTCGATACTATCATCAACATTACATTTTACAGTGAACACCCACTTGCATCCCACTGTTTTCTTATCCTTTGGTAGATCAACTATGTCCCAAGTACCACTTTGTTTCAGCGCATCCATCTCTTCCATTGCTGCTAATTTCCAATTCAAATCACTAAGGGCTTCCTATATATTCTTTGGAACAAATAGGTTGGTTATTTTGGATGTGAATGCTTTATGACTGTTAGACAATTTATCACAAGAAAGATAGTTTGCAATGGGATATTTTGTACATTGACGGGTACCTTTTCTATGGGCAATTGGAATATCAAGATCAGAGACATCGGATAACATATTAGGAGAAGGAGTTTTAAGAGAAATACATGGATTTTCAAGATCGTTCATCGGAGCATTAGATTGGTCCTGTATTATGTCAACTATCTGATTTCTATCCCTTTGAGTCATGTTTCTCCTCCCGTCGAAGAATTTTTCACACTTGGGATTGATGGACTAGAGCTCATAGTTTTGGGACTAATGATGTTTGGGAGAGGTGAAGTGAAGCAAAAATTCTCTTCAAGAAGAGATGTCTCCCCTTGAAGAGAAGTTGGGCTAAAAAAGGATTGACTTTCCACAAAAGACACATCTATACTCTCAAAATACTTGTGAGTCAAGGGGTCAAAACATTTGTACGCCCTTAATAGCCCGGGAGTCCAATTTAGTTTGGGAAAGGAAAGGGCTATGAACATAAGCAGTACACCCAAAAACTTTTAATGGTAACTCTAGAACAGTTGAGCAGTAGGAAAAACTCTTCGAGTTGCTTCAGAGGAGTTTTAACATTCAACACCTTAGTTGACATTCAATTGATTAGGTATGCAGCTATTAGAACAACATCACCCCACAAATATTTAGGAACATGCATAGAAAACATAAGGGCATGAGCAACTTCAAGTAAATGTCTATTTTTTTCGTTCAACAATACCATTCTACTGAGGAGTATCACGACACGTAGCTTGATGAAAAATACCCTTATCTTGTTAAAAGGTGGTTAATTATTCGTTGAAAAATTCAGTCCTATTATTAGAGTGAAGAATGCAACTTTTAGTTTGAAATTGAGTCTCAATCATTTTATAGAAACGAACAAAGACCTCTTTAACTTTCTACTTTTTAGTTAACAAATAAAGTGAAGTCAAGCGAGTATGGTCATCGATAAAGGTAACAAACCAACACTTGCCCTTAATATTCAAAACTTTACACACCCCAAACATCAGTATGAATTAAGTAAAAAGGTGATGAAGCCTTGGAAGGTCTGGATGAAAAAGTGGATCGATGATGTTTGACAAAAATACAGTTTTCACATTGAAAAATAGAACAATCAATTCCTTTAAATAAGTTTGGAAACAAATATTTTAAGTAAGTGAAATTGGGATGCCCTAATCTATGATGCCAAAGCATTATAGTTTCTTGAAAAACACTACTCAAGCCCTAAACTTCATCAAAGTAATAGGGACCATTAATCATCCTAGCACGTCCAATCGTCTCCCCCGAGTCTTGATCCTGAAAGAGGTAATGAGTTTCACAAAAGAGAACTCGATAGTTAGCATCCTTAGATATTTTGCTCACAAATAATAAATTACAAGCTAGTTGTGGAACATGAAGGACAAAACATAATGTGAGTTTTGTACTGAGGGGAATAGTTCATTTGCCTACAATAGACGTGAAACTATCATCGGCAAAACATCGTTAATTGTTGGAAGATTACTTTTCCTAAGTATCCTACCTCTAACCTCATCAAACTCAACATTAAGACTAGCAAGGAATTTGTGAATGCGACCATCTTCTATAGTTTTCCAGTAATGTTTTTGGTCATTTGTGGATTTTCGCTCATATGTATCAAATAGATCAAGATCTTGCCAAATCCTCTTCAGAGAGTGAAAATATTGTGTAACTGAGTTACCTCCTTGTCGTATATCACCCAGTTTAAGATTTAACTCAAATACTTGTGACTGGTTACCCAAATCAGAAGTCACACTATCCCATAATTCCTTTGTAGTAGAGTAGCTCATGTTATTGCTGATGTCTTCCACCATAGAGTTGACGAGTCAGGTCATAACCATAGAGTTTTCCGCGTCCCACCTAGCAAATGAAGGATCATTTGAACTAGGAGCAGTTTTTTCTCCAGTTATATACCATATCTTCCTTTATCCACGAATATACATTCCAACACTTTGAGACCAACGAAGAAAGTTATCCCCATTAAGCCGAATGGTGGTTATTTAAATAGAGGGAGTGTTGGAATTATGCAATTGCCCAAGACTTTAGCGGCAGAAATCTTAATGTCCGACATGTTGTTAAAGAGATAAACAAACCCAAATCAAGAAATAGTAGATCTAAAAAATAAATCAAACAAAGACCTAAAAACCCAAACGAAACGCCTGGTGGCGACGATTACTGGTCGAAGCACTTGGACGGTTGTGCAGATGTGGTTGGCCGACGGATGAGACTCGAACCCAAGTATCAGTATACCTGAAAACGTGCGTCGGTGTCAACTAGGAAGCTCGCTTCTTCAGCTGTCGCGAATCACAATCGAACGTTGACAACTTCAGGCTTTGCGAACCGGTGAAGATTTGACAATTGGGTGGTGTCTAGCGGCTGAGACGTATCGTCCGGTGGGATCTGGTGTCCGGCAGCAATGGCCACTAGTAGATTTAGGGTTTAGGCTTTTTTTAAAAAATTAGGGTTTCAAAAATATTGATCTGATACCATGCTAAAATATATGATTTCTCTTATTTCTATTTGATCGAAAAGGATTTTCTTATACTCATTACAAATAAGGAAAAAATAAATACAAAATAAATACAACAAATATTTCCCAATAAATACAATAGAGAATCTAAACATAAAAGGAAATAATCAATACTTAATATACTTTGTGTATGTGTTTTGTATGGTTTCTACGATAGATATGATGATATAATTATAATATGAAGCTTTGTAGTAGATAGATGCATGTTAGATTAAAGCCTAAAGGTGTCTGTTATCTTTCTTATCGGGTCGTGTACACCCTTTGTCTGTGAACCTTCGAGTTTATTACTTATGTCTATAGCTGTGTGTTCCTTTGGGTCACTACTTATGCTTATGATTATGACCTTTTGGGTTCACTACCTATGATTGCGTGCATTCGCGTTCACTTCTTATGCTTATGTCTATGCTTATGTTATGTACACTTGTCCCATGATAAGAAATTAGCATATTCACCTAGTTGGCTCGGTAGTGGGTCATTTATTGAGTATTCTTATACTCACTCTTTCTTATGTTATTTTTTAGGTAAAGGCAAGAACAGACAGACAAATGACAAAAAGAATCTATGATCGTGCCAAAGGGACCAACAGTTGCTTCTACATGTGTTTTCGCATCTTTTCCATGTTCTAGGCCTAGTGGTCAAAAGTTTGAAATTTTAAATTTTTTTTTTCTTATTTCAAAATGATGTTTTAGGGGACCCGTGAAAATTGTTTTATGTTTCTTGAAATAATTAATTGATTTGTTTTAAATAAACTATGTTCTTTTTTACTTTGATTCAAAAAACGTGTTCCAGGATTATGCATGCACAGATTAACGACCTATTAATAAATTTTAGAGAAGTCGGGTCGTTACACACATGCTCACCATCTTCATGTTTTTTTATATGAGGGGATTGGAGGAGCATTTTTCCATTGCATTATCGAGAATTTTTCAAGAACAGTCCTTAACATCACCTTTACCTTTTTGATATACCAACTATTGGGTGCATGGAGGTAGCCAACTATGAGCAAGTGTCAAGATCAAAGGCAAACACTCACTTTCCAAGCTACCACTTTGCGCAAAAGAAAGCACGGGTTACCTACTCACTTCTAGCTACTTTGACTAACTTACCGGAAGGAGGAGTGCTTTTTTTTTTTTTTTTATATATATATATATATAGTAAAAGAAGAAGCTTACAGCTTTTACACATCGTTTACAATTCATCCCCCCAAACTTAAATTGAAGCAAGGCCCTCATTGTGTCCTTTTACAAATGTGATACATCGAGTGGGAGGGATTTCCAAAGGCCTGTTCAGCAAAACTTAACGAAATGAAAATACTTTGTTCGGTGATAAATAGAAATATGTGATTGTGCACCATCCACTCAACTTACTCAGGTCTTGATTAATTTGGAGCTTCAGAAGCTATAGTTTATAGATATGCAAGTGTTAAAGCAAAGAATCGTGCTATAAAAGAAAGTTGGTAGAGTGAACACATGAGTTGCTAAACAAGAAAACAAAGGCATGGTGTTAAAACATTATATTATGAATTCGAATGAAACATATTACTCAAGTTTGAGACTCTTTCCTTAGAATTCAGAAACATCATTTGTCTTTTTTAAGTTTTCTTGCAATTATTGTGACAGAATGCATGCGAGTCATTTAGGCAAATATTGATCAAGTTTCATTACGAAGTGACTCAATCTAGAACGTGGTTTCAAATCTTGCTTCTAGATCTTTGATTTAAGAGGTAATAAAAAATTCTAACATTTTTTGTTGGTTGATCTAAATTTTGTATATGGAGGTGTTAGTTTCTTAGATTCAAGGGTTCTTACTTCAACAAAAGCTTGAATCTTTGGACTAACGATTAGAATTGACTTATAAGGGGCTTTAAAGGTGGTGATAAAATAAGTAGGAAGGTTACTAGGGAGTATTTGTACCAAAGTTAATCTTCCTCCTTTTGATATGTAAGAACATTTTCGGGAAATAAACCTTTTCTCAATTTATTCAACAATGGGATCTTAAAAGGATGAAGATTTAGGATTACCTCCCAATGATACTACTCCCAATTAATTAATAGGGAGATTTGTGATGTGGCATCCCCATATGTTTGTAGTGAGAGCGAGAAAACATTGGTGCGTGGAAAGCAGTTGTGGATACTAACACTTGAAATTGACAATTTTGCAAGTTAATTCTAGAACAAAATAGTAAGGAGGATTTAATTCTTAAAGTAAGGATTCAAATATTGATGTAGATATTGAGATTTCGATTCAATGAATAAATCGAAAGAATATCAATATTGACAAATATTTTGGAACATAAAAGAAATTTATACAAATTATTTAAATTAATAATTTAGCCGTTTTTACTTCAAAAATAGGTTATAAATCTTATTTTTAGTATCATATTCATATTAAGATTAATATATGATAATTTGTTATGTTTTATGTGTATATATTAAAGACATCAAAGATGTATACTAATCCTTAATATTGATGTTGAAGTCTTCGATTTGTGTATATATTTATTGAACTGACAAATATTTCCATCGTTGGTTTAAAGTATCAATTAATTAAAGGCATCACTTACACAAGGATAACTACATGTTAAACAAATTGATTAATTCCCTTTATAAACTTAGGACCCGTTTGGATTAACTTAAAAAATAAATATTTGTGAAAAATTCATTTTTATTTAAACACTTTCGATAAGAATTGTTTAAAATAAAGATAGTAATGGTTTTCAAAATCTATTTTGAATAGTTACCAAATAATTGTATTTCTTTCAAAATGTTTATTTTTTAAAATTAAAGCCTTAAAAAGGTATTCCAAACAAATCCTAGGCCTTTTCATTTTTGAATACTATTCCTAGGCCTATATAAGAAAAATACTTTCGTTTTGAGCTACACTCATCTTTGTGCAGCTCACTCAAATACCTAGTCACAAGTTGTCACGTACCAAATTATATATATGTAAGAGAATGCATCAACTACCCAAATATTACCACCTATATAAATTCTACATAACAACACAATTCAAAAGCATGCTTCCCTACTCTCTATTAACCATGGAACTTTCTTCTAAAATGGTTAGTTACATTTCATTCTCCTATCTTTTATCTCTTGTAGACATGGCATTTATAGTTCATTCACATCAACCAGTTTTCATAAAAATGATGATATATACAAATAAATTGATACTCATTTATTTTGATCATTATTTTGTGTGATGTGAAAACTAAGCTTGCAAACACTTTGTGTCTACAATTTTCTTTCCTTCTAGTG
Organism: Citrullus colocynthis; assembly: GCA_031780015.1. Taxonomy (NCBI): domain Eukaryota; kingdom Viridiplantae; phylum Streptophyta; class Magnoliopsida; order Cucurbitales; family Cucurbitaceae; genus Citrullus; species Citrullus colocynthis. Next base: position 805,873 of record QLSR01000156.1, read on the forward strand.
TTTTTAATTTTTAAACATATTTTAAAAAATTCAAGCAAAATTTTAAATATTTAAAACCAATCGCTTTTTAAAACTTAATATTGTATTTTAAAAATTGGATTTGAAATTCAAATGTGCTTCTGATGAGAAAACAAACATAAACTAAAAACATAATGGCTATCATTATTATCATTATTTTCTTAAAAGAAACAAAAGTTAATCAACTTTATTATTATTATTCTTTTAAAACGGAACAAAATTCATGTAATTTTTGTATGTATATTTGATATTTGAAAAATAAATTTAATGACTCTTCTCGAGATAAAACTTTAATCTTTGTTTATGTGATTGAGTCTTTTTCGATTTTTTTTTTCTTTTTTCGTTCTTGTTTATGTGTTACTTTATTATTATTATTTTCAATACTTGGTTCGTTTGGTATTAAGAAAAATTTCAGACATTATAATCGACGATTGAAGAAACAACTATGCTCATTGAAGTTGCCAAAAGATGACAAAAACAATATATATATTTAAAAAAGATCGAAAAGAATATGTCAGGTAAATACACAATTTAAATAAAAGTAAAAATAAACAAAAAGGAAGGGAACCTAAAACCCATTCATTATCTTCCTCGTCACGCGGTTCTCCTCCTCTCTTCCAGCAGCTTAGTGCCGCCGGTCTTTCTTCCGCTCGTCCCGCCGCAGCTTTTACGGTTCTTGAACTGAGCAAAAGAGTTTAGAGAGATTGAGAGTGTACCTTGTAATTCCTTTGATTCTTCTAATAAATTTCCGCAGCTCCCTTTTCTACTGTAGACGTAGGCTTCGGCTGAAACACACTATTACAATTTGTGTTCATCTTCTTCTTCTAGTTCTTAGATTTTGATAGCTGTACTGTAGTCCTTCGTCTTCGTCAGTTTTAGAGCATCTGGAAATTAATTTCTTCAATTGCTTGTTTTCTTTTGCCTGACATTGCAATGTGTAATCCATTAACATTTATATTTGTTGATTATAGTTGGAAAGAAGATAGTTGAAGGGCATTTACACAAAGCCCGAAGATGGTGAAGAGGAGCAAAAGTAAGTGGGTTCTATTTAAAAGTTTGGAAACCAACGCATTTTCTTTTGTTTCCTGCAGCAGAAGGACACATTTGTATGGTTTTCTTCTCTGAAATGTTTTGTCTGTTGTAGAGAGTAAAAGCAAGAGGGTTTCTTTAAAGAAGAAGTACAAGATCATTAGAAAGGTGAAGGAACATCACAAGAAGAAGGCGAAGGAAGCCAAGAAGCTAACCTTCAAGGGCAAGAGCAAGGTTGAGAAGGACCCAGGTATTCCCAATGATTGGCCTTTCAAGGAACAGGAGCTCAAGGCTCTTGAAGTTCACCGTGCTCGTGCTCTTGATGAGATGGAACAAAAGAAAGCAGCTCGGAAGGAAAGGGTATTACAATTTTAAATATATTCTATCAAAGACGTGTTTTAGATTTTTTATGTACATATTTATGTGCTTGTAAATCCGCAAATGCATATTGCTATTCCATTAATATTACGTCATTGCTATAATAATGTACTGGTAATTTAACTATTTAATCTTGTCCAGGCACAAAAGAGAAAGTTGGGGTTGCTAGATGATGATAATATGACTTCTGTACAGCACAGTTCGGGAGAGATAAAAGATGAAGAAAACTCTGTTGGGCCTGTGGGGAGTCGTGGTAGGTTGTTTCTATGAAGACTTTTGGTTAACAAATGAAGAATTTTGGATAAAAAATGGGAGTAGCCCCAAGGGGCGGCCTGTTGACAAGGGCTTGGGGTCTCTTGGTCATACCCGCTTTGGGAGGCAGGCATGGGTGCCCTTAGGTATAGGGGAGTGGACTTCCGGTTAAAAAGATAAAGAATGAGAATAAACAAATTGAGATCTTCATGTTCATCTTCTTACTTTGGATTTTTGACTAGAAATATCAAATATGCAGATAACTCGGATAGGGCTTTCTACAAGGAATTGGTTAAAGTCATTGAGGCGTCAGATGTTATTTTAGAAGTTTTGGATGCACGGGATCCCCTTGGCACCCGTTGTATTGATATGGAGAAGATGGTGATGAAAGCGGGTCCTGATAAGCATCTTGTATTACTACTGAATAAAATTGGTAAATATTTTTCTCTTGTGCCATATTTCTTTTGTCTAAGAAAGATGAAGATGAGCATGGAGATGGTAACAACACAGTTATCTTTATTCATCATTTCCTCCAGAGTCGGGATATAGATATGATTGAGACGTTTTTACTACAATTAAATTTCATTTTTATCTACATTTCAATAACTTCATACTCATACCAAAACATTTGAAAGCATGAAATTGTTAGAGTTTTAGTTAGGGGGGTATATGGGTAGTAGGTTAATAGTAAACGGTATTATGGGTAATTAACTAGTGGTGGGGGTCATAAATAAAGAATGTTATATACCTTAGAGGGGTGGATCATTTTGGTGAGAGTTTTGTGGGATTTTGAGAGGAAGTAGCCTCTCCAAGGCTTTGGTATTTGTAATTTTTTTTTTTCATCGATATTTCAGTGTTATCTTGTATTTTCTGTGTTTGGGCACCTAACATAAATCTGGTTATTTAAGTTTAGTATGAAAGAATAGACGGTGATTGGAAATTTTAAGAAGTTCAGGCAAGTAGCCTATATTTATCAATGATGTAATCATTTAAAAGTCATCATAAAGCAGTTAGGTAATCAATGTGTTTTCTTATAAGAAAAATAAAATGAAGGTCAAGTATGCTTGTACATTATATACATTTTCTTCTTTCTTTTTAAACTTTTTTCTTTTTTTTTTTTTGAGAAACAGAAAACAACCCTTTTCATTTATATCATGAAATGAGACTATTGCTCAAAATACAATAATGAAATGCTCAGAACAAAAGAATAATTGCAGATCAATAGATGTATCCAGGAATCTCAACTAGGTTAAACACCCCTTTAGCATACTCATCATATCCATACAAGAACAAATACAAACAAACCCATAATAAAAAATGACAAAAACAGTCCATCAATGAAAGAACATGTTTTTTGTATTAAACTTAAATACAAAGTTATCTCTGATCCTTTTACTGGTTTGGACACAATGTCACATGCACTGTCACGAACGGCAACAAAAAATATGTAATAGAAACAAACAATGAAGGTAACTACACTGCTTGCGGCAACAAAAAATATGTAATATCAGTAACTATTACATATTCTTTGTTGTCGTGTGCGACTGTGCATGTGACATTGTCCAAACCAGTAAAAGGATGCGAGACTAATTTTTTTGTTTGATGAGTTCTTTCTGGTCACCTATAAGCTAACGAAGTATTTGTGCTTTTTATTTTGAGCTTAATTTGCTCTTAATAATATGAACTTAGTGAGAAGGTATTTCTAATTAGATATTCTCTTAAGGTACCGACTGATTAGTCAAGTAAGGCCTAACTACCTAAGAGGTTGCAAATTTATCTTCATCTATAGCAGTTACAATTTGTGTATGTATTTATATGTTTTTGTAACAGATCTTGTCCCTCGAGAGGCTGTTGAGAAGTGGCTTAATTATCCTAGAGAAGAATTGCCTGCTGTTGCCTTCAAGTGTAGCACAAAAGAACAAAGGTCCAACTTAGGTTGGAAATCTTCAAAAACATCCAAAACAAAAACAAGTAATTTATTGCAGAGAAGTGACTGTCTTGGGGCTGAAACTCTTATTAAACTGTTGAAGAATTACTCAAGAAGTTAAGAGGTATTTCTCAGGTTTCTGGGAGTTCTATAGAACCTTTTTAAACTTTCAAGAATGGACTATTTTGTTTTGTTCTATTTATTCTTACTTTTTGTGTATTTGAACGCCTGATGTATTTTTCTCATACCACTGATTTTAATGATTATTTGTAGATATCTATATGCATGAAGAGGATAATTTTCTTTTTGCCTCCATAGGATTAGTTTTCTAGTATATTTTTTATTAATTAATTGAAAGTTATCTCTGATCATGTTATGGAATTTTTCTTCCTAATTTTAGTAATTGATGTGGTCTATTGTGTATTTCTATTTTGCAGATTAAAAAGTCAATTACTGTGGGTGTCATTGGATTGCCTAATGTTGGCAAGAGCAGTCTTATTAATAGTCTGAAGAGATCTCATGTTGTCAATGTTGGTGCTAGGCCAGGATTAACAAGATCAATGCAAGAGGTCCATCTAGACAAAAATGTCAAATTGTTGGATTGCCCCGGAGTTGTAATGCTAAGAACTAAAGAAAATGAGCCATCTATAGCTCTTAGGAATTGCAAAAGAATAGAGAAGTTGGAAGATCCCATTGCTCCTGGTAAATTTGATTTTGCAATGTTGTAATTACCTTCTGTGGTCCTTGAGGTTTAAGTCTAATGCTTAATTTTCTATTGGATATCACAGTGAAGGAGATCTTGAAGCTTTTCCCTTCCAAAACCTTGGTAACTCTATATAAACTTTCAAGCTTCGATACGGTTGATGATTTTCTACAGAAGGTAGCTGTTTTTCGGGGCAAACTTAAGAAAGGTGGTATTGTGGATGTTGAAGCTGCTGCTAGAATTGTTTTACATGACTGGAACGAAGGTATTTCTTTTTATTTTTTAACTGTGTTAATATTAAGAAGAAACACATTCTAAACTTTCCAATGTGACAATTGCAAAATAAGTTGGACTTTCTCCTGGCTAACTACTCTTTTTAGCATTATTGAATGAAATACCAATGCAAAAGGAACTCGAGAGTGCACACCAAACAGAAAATATCTCCTCTAACTGTGATAAGAAAGAAATTAGTTTTATTGTTTAGGTTAGGGGGAAGGAAAATGGCAGCTGCCGTAAGAAGTATAAATTAATTTTTCACAATCTGATTTATTATTCTGTTTGCTTGATCTGTCATATAGGTAAAATTCCATATTATACAATACCCCCAGTTAGGAATCAAGTAGAACCTTCGGAGGCAAGGATCGTGTCGGAGCTTGGGAAAGAGTTCGATATTGATGCAGTTTATAGTGGCGAATCATCATTCATTGGGAGCCTAAAATCTGTGGATGATTTCAATCCTGTCGAAGTTCCCCCGAGTTGTCCGCTGAATTTTGACGAGAGCATGCTAGAGCAAGAGGTATGGCACTAAATCCTTTTTTATAGTTCACTCAGGTTTATTGTACACTTATGATTCCTCCCACTCCCTCCACGGTTAGAGAATTGCATCTTGTTCAAAGATCTATCTTCTCATAGCATGATGATTTTCTGTTTACATCTGGGGTTTATATACTTCATTGTTTTACAATTCAGAATGGGAATGCTCAATCATCTATGCAAGACGACAAAGTCGTCCTGAAGAATAAGATGGATAATAGTGAGGACGACGAGTCCATGGAGCAGGAAGAAGACAACAACGACGAGGGGAAAGGCAAGGGACAAGATGCAACTAGCAGGCAAAATGAGAAGCTTTATTCAGCAGAAGGTATTCTAAATACAAAAATGAGGAGAGCAGAGAAGAAGAAAAGGAAAAAAGCTAGCAAATCATCCGTGTCTACAGATGCTATGGAAGATGATGACTATGATTTTAAAATGGATTTTCAAAAAAAGTGATTGATTCCCTAACAGAAGTGAAGAACAATCCCATGGTGAGGGGCCTGATTGGTTGCCATGGAAATCAAAAGCTTATGCTATACTTACGGGTGTAAATTCAAAGTTTTGTGTTGTGATTTCTATTTAAAGTTCACTTTTTTTTTTTCATAGAATTGTCCTTTTTGAATTCTGGTCCTAATGTAAGCAAATTTTGTTGGCCGTGAAGAAGCATATTGGAAATTGAAAACTCTGCTTGTACCGAGTTGTAACTTGTAATCGCATTCCAGAGTCCCATTTTTGGCTTTGGTTGGCCTTCATTTCCTTTATATTTAACATATCCCTTCAACTGAAAAAAAAAAAAAAAAAAAAAATTTGTAGCTAATGTGAAATAAGCAACTCTGCTCCATAGTATTAAATTTTCATCGATATGTCGATATTTTCATCATGTTTCTACAATTATATAAGTTCAATATCAAAATGAAGGATGAATCGGTTGTTCCATTGTATCGTAAAAAAATTCATGAAACATGAAAATGTTACTAACATAAATATAACATAAATAATAGACATGTTAATTTGTTTAATTTTAATCTTTTGTTTTCACAATTTTTCCAAAAATATCCATTGAAATCGATATTTTCATCAAAATGTTTGTAAAATTAAGATTGATATTTCTGTCGAAATCAATATTTTAAATCTTGGTTTACTCGAAATAAAAAGTGGTTAATCTTTCTTAAAAAGATCCATAAATTTAATTTAAAAAAAACAATTATTTTGATCCATAATAGTATATCTTTGCTATCGGATATGTCCCTCTCATTCATTTACTACAATATCAGAATCATCAAGTATTGAATCCAGATTATAAATTTTATTATGAATCTTTGGACTTTAAATGTTACACATTTATTTTTCCTTATGGTTAAGATTAGAATTTAATCCAGATTATAAATTTTATTATGAATCTTTGGACTTTAAATGTTACACATTTATTTTTCCTTATGGTTAAGATTAGAATTTAATGTATGGATTCAATATTTGATGGCTCTTATATTTTCCTAAATTCCCTATGACCTGAAATGTCTTCTAAGTATGTTTTGATATCATTTACATGTTCGAAAATTTATAAGAAGTCACTAACATAAAATTATTCTAAGAAATGCACACTTAACTTTGGAGATCTATGATTAAGCGACCAAAAAGAAATGTACACCTTATTGGTACAAATAATAGCTAAAACTTCATTAAAACATTTTTTAACTATAGTTTTATATTCACAGAATTCTCTTATTCAAATGTGATCTTGATTTATTCATGTATCCCTCTTTAACTCTAACATTACGAAAACATTGGTCAAATTATTTATAATTTAAATTTTCAAATAGTTTCTCGTTACTAAAATTAATATTGAAACATATCATGAGCTAGAAACATCGTAATATTAGCAATTATATTACAATGACTAATTATATAATCAAATTAGACTATGTATTTGGCAACATGATCATAACTAAAGAGTAATTGATATATATTTATTTCTGAATTTTTTTTAAAAAACTAATATTATTTTAATAAATACTAAAAAAAAAGGTAGAGAATTAAAATCGTAGATCGTAGATCCGGTATACGATCTCTAAAAATCGTGGACTTAGTCGACGATTTCCAGCTCATGGCGTCAACTTCCAGCATTACCAGATCCTCTCACATGTGTCCTCACCGCTTTTTTCTTATTTTTCTAACCATCTTTTCCCCCTTTTTCTTCTTCTTCTCCGTTTCACGATCCCCTCGAATCTGCATCTTCTCCAATTCTCTCTCTGGTTGAATTCTCCAATTCATCTAAAGAGCTTGCAGCAGCTTATTAATCCATTTGCAGTATTCCAATTCATCTCTCCTTGCTTCTTCTTTCTCTCTCTGCTACTCTCATATCCTCTTTCATCTCTTCTTGTTTCTTTTGTTTCTGGGTTTTGTTGATTTATTGTGATAAATGAAAGCTTTAGATTCCCATGAGGTCACTTCAAACCACTGCTCCCCTCTCTCTTCATCAACACTGAAACGAAAATCAAACAAAACCAAAAAAAAAAAAAAAAAAATCAATCAAAAGCCAACCCTATACAGAACCAAACATTGAAAGCAAACCCACAAGTTTTCCGCACAATTCAAGCTTAGATCATGAACCTTGGGCGAAGCGGCGGAATTACCGAGATCGGAGGATTCCAAGGGCTTCTATGGAAAACTTGGAATTTTTTAAAAATATGATTGACTTTTTTTTTTTTTTTTTTTTTTTAAAAAAATGCTTACTCGTGGACTGAGACCACAGGTTCCATTTTACTTGTGGATAGAGTACACGAGTTCCACTTTGCGGTAGATGATATAGATCTTTAACCTGGATGAAAAATTTGATCGAGATTTATTGATTGACTCTCTATTTTTAAGCAATTGGTGAAATTATTTTTTTTATGTTGCAAATATAGTTTTATCACATGATTATGACATATTAATTTCTGCAAAATATTTTTTTCTTACCTTTTCTGAAATTTTTCTGCCTGATATTTTTTTTAATGGAAGCATTGCTTATTATTTCTGATTGAGGAGTTTATTTTCTTTCTTAGATTCGGTTTATAAAAGGAGATTAATGGTGAACAATTAAGGTTGCCACATTTGTTTTATCCTCGTGAAGAGAATTTCTATTCTTGGTGGCTGAGTTGTGCAACATTGCGTTTTGTTCTTTCCTCCTCACTTTTCGCTATGCAACTTCATCATTCGACGAGAGCAAAATCTTAAAATAATTTTGGTCTTAGCTTAAGCATCACTATAGAGAAGGAATTCTTTGTCTTAGGGGAGCCTAAGACTTTAGTCTCGAGAAGGATTTCTCTATCTTAGAGGGACCTGATCCATTAATGAAGGAAGTTCACTCCGTTGCAAGGAAGATAATCAAGTGATAATCAAGTGAGATGAATCTTACACACTGTCGAACAAAGTCGAAGTATTTTTCACTAATATTATCACACTTAGGAGGAGCCTAAGTATAATTGAGGAAGTCTCACATCTAGAGGAGCCTAGGTATTTAGCAAGTTAAGCTCTACAAGAGTCACTATAGAAGTCAATACTTTACAAATAAGTACTTTGTTGCAAACGTTTAACTCTTCAATATTAGTGAATTATCTTTCCTGGGCACACTACCCCACAGACGTAGGTGGTTTATCGCCGAACTAGGTTACCAACTCTTGTGTGCAATTACTCTTTTACTTACTGTTAGTTTGTTGGTTGTTAACATCCATATTAAGTGATGAGTCATCTTATAACTTTTTCAATTGGTATCAGAGCGAGTCACCTTTATCTTAGGTGTAGCAGATCACCTGTATCTCAGGTGCACCAATCATGAAAGGAACCAAAGAAAGTGGCTCCACTACTAGACCCCCTATTCTAAATGGAGCATACTATTCGTATTGGAAAGCTCGTATCATCGCCTTTTTGAAATCCATTGACAGTAAGACTTGGAAGGTTGTTGTTACAGAGTGGTCCATCCCACCACCAAAACTGAAGACGGTAAGGAAGTTCTTAAGCCATAATTACAATGGTTAGAGGCTAAAGATAAAGCATCGTTAGGAAACTCGCGTGCTTTGAATGTCATATTTAATGGTGTTGATCGCAAAAATATTTCGATTGATTAATACTAGTGTCTCTAGAAATGAAGCTTGAGATATTCTATCTGTTGCCCACAAAGGAACCTCAAGTCAAAATGTCGAGATTATAATTGTTGATTTCAAAGCTCGAGAATCTAAAAATGCATGATGAAGAGTCTATTGTTGAATTTAATGTTTCTTTAATAGACATTGCCAACGAATCGTTTGCACTTTGAGGGAAATTTCAGAAGAAAGACTTAGACTCAAGGTTCTTAGGTCTTTACCTAAGAAATTCGATACGAAAGTCACTACTATCGAGGAAGCTCAAGACATATCTACTTTGAAAGTGGATGAATTATTCGGCTTTTTGCTCATTTTTGAAATGTCTTTAGAAGGGAAACCCAAAAAAAAGAATAAGGGTATCGCATTACAATCCCTAGCTGAGCAACAACTTGATGATCCTGACAAGGATTCTGAAGATTCCCTAGCTGAATCTATTGTTTCTCTCTAAGTAATTAAATTGTGTTCTCAGAACTCCAAGTAACAAGAAGGATGTTAAGTCTGAAAACAACAGTGAGTCAGAAGAAGATGTCAAGACACTTGAAGATGTCAAGGAACTTGTAAGTAACATCTCTTTTGACACCTCATCAGTCGAGATCTCTGAATATGATGTGTTTATAGACAATTTTGCATTTTTTGATGATCCTATCAAGCCCTTTTCAACAAGTGGCAAGATGACCTAAAGGTACTTAATGTGCAGAAAGAGAGAATTGAGTAGTTGATTGTTGATAATCACAGACTTATGGCCACTATAGAAAAACTGAAACGAGAATTGTCTCAGGCCAAGGCTGAGAAGATCTGTGTGTACAAATGTTAGATTGCTTAACACTAGTACAAACTCCCTTGAAATAATTTTGTCCAAAGGAAAGGCTACTGAGGATAATTCTGGACTTTCGGTTTTTCTAAAACTGAAGGGCAGTCCAACAAACAACCTCGGTCTAAAGGGAAGCAGAGCTTGTTAGGGCTTAGAACCCTGAATAATATGGCCATGTTGGAATCTCCTCTAATAGGCCTAAAGGGGAAGCTAACAAACGTCATAGACCTCGATAGATCTATCATTTTTATGCTAAAGTCAGCCACAATTTTGTTATCAATTATTAAATTTCCTCCACAAGTCCTCAAACTCAGTCGAGGCCTTTCACTTCTCTTATAACAAACGTCCAGAAAGGCGTAAATTGAAATAAATATGGATAGTGAAGAATGTTCAGACCAAATGCAATATTGTTTTTTAAAGGGTTGAAATTCTTAACACAGTGGAAGCAGTACAAAACCAAATTCAAAATAATTGAGATTTTGAAATACCAATACATTGGGGAAAAAAACAAAAAACCTATTGTATTAATTCTAGGCTAAGCATGGATTAGAGATACAAACTTACTTTCGTTGACTCTGATCACGACCACCACGAACCTCTCCTATTTTCTGATGGATGAGGTAAGGATTGTGGATCTTTGATCTTGATCTTTTTGGAAAAAAGAGAGAGCACTAGAGAGAAAAGTTTTTTCAATGGAGAGAAAAAAATAACCTTTTTTCTTCTGTTTTTTTTTTTTTTTTTGCAGGCATCTTTTGTAGACGTGGAAAAACCACGTAAAGCATAACTCCCATGTATAGGAGTTACCTTTTTTAATTAATTAATTAATTTATTAAATTATTTAATTTAACAAATTAATAATTAATAATTAATTAAATCTAATTTAATTAATTTTTTCATTTAAATCATATTTAAATGAACATCTCCCGTATAACCTATAGTTTTAATTCATTTAATTTAATTAAATCAAATTTAATTAAAATTAATTAAGAAAATTAATTCTTTAATTAATTAATTTTCAAATTAGATATCTAATATTTAATTTAACCCACATTTGAATCATATTCAATTGTTATTCCCTCATAACTTATAGTTTTAATGTGCATCTAATACACATGAATTTTAACATATAGTTTTAATATGAATCCAATTCATATTATTATTTGAACTCCTTCAAATATTTAATTCTCTCAAAAATTAATTTTGTATCATATCCAAAATTATATTTATATTATAAAGTTCAAATTAAACTTTATGTTATAATGTATCAACATACATTATATTATTTCCCTAAGTAAATTTGAACATTTCAAATTTCATTCAAGACATAAATACCTCATCACTCTTTACGAGTTAGGAAGGGTACCTAATGAACCTACAGATCAAAAGCTCCAACGATAAGAGATTAATCGACTAAACTCATTAACCACATTAATCAATATTCGTTAACTATGGCCACTAAAGACCTACAGCTGCACTTTTCTCACCGCAAATATATTTCTGTGTCCATGGATATAGACCAATGACAACAAATTAGTCCTTCACAAGTGTTTGTAAAACCAGCTGGGTCAAATTACTGTTTTACCTCTGGGTTACTTTTAAATCCTTAAGTACCAATACTTCTCTAATGAACAACCTGTTTATGGTCCAACCATTAAATAGAAACACCACTTAAGGGAACATTTATCTACTTACCCTAAAGATGGGAATGAGTGAATTCCATTTTGTATAATTATGTCCTTTGCTCTTCACTTGGTCTTGTCCCCAAGATGGTAAACATATTGAGTCGGCGAACGGTCACTCACCCATACAAATCAAAGGACAATTCTTCATGGACAAGAGTTTATAATATACTCAAGATTAAGACTAAGTTGCCTAGGTCATCCTATTGAAATAGAAATCTAACTAGTCAACAGAGTTACATCTAGTGATTACTATTTAGTGGTCCAGTCTTATGCAAACTCATTGCATAGAATGCCCCCACTCACGTATCACCTACACAAACGCATTAGATCATTGCGTTTGTATCAAATACAAAGTAGGCCGTATCCATTGTGTCACCTGGATAAGGTACCCAGCCTTATCCCTATACTATAGACTCTTTAGACTGTATCTTGATATTGATCTTCGTATGTCCCCACATACAATTCAAGACTCATAGAACAACCTAGGATGTTAGTTTATTGGATTTAGCTAGGGTTATTAAGACAGAACAAACAAAAACAATCAATAACGCTTATTGAACTAACACATCAATAACTTTTTATTAACGATTTAATAACAGTCAAATAATTACATTTACAATCTAGAGTTTAAGGGCATAAAGCCCAACAGTTTTGACGTCACTCAGATCTTCTACTAGAGGAGATTGGTACTTTGATAGTAGAAGTTCTTGTCATATGACTAGTTAACTGAACTTTTTGTTTAATCTCAAACCTATGAGTGCAGGAATTGCCACTTTTGGAGGCGGTACTGCTAGTAAGATTATTGGAAAATGGAAACTAAATTTCCATGGCCTACCTTATCTAAATGATTTCATGCTGGTTAAAGGTCTCACTGCCAATCTTATTAGTATAAGTTAGCTTTGTGATCAAGGCCTGAATGTGAGTTTTACCAAAGACCAGTGTGTTGTCACAAATGATGCTAATGCTCTTGTTATGACAGGCACACAGTCCTCAAATAACTATTACTTGTGGAATCCTGAAAATATTTCTCAGGTCTGTCTTCTCTCAAGACAAGACGAAGCTAACCTATAGCAGAAGCGCCCTGGTCATGTAAGTATGAAGACCATTCAAAAGGCTCTAGCAAAAAATACTATCTCTAGAATCCTGTTTCTGCTCCCTGCTACAAGAACTATCTGTGATGACTGTTAGTCAAGTAAACAAACTCACACTCCACATAAGCAGGTCTGTAAACCCTACTTTTATTTGTAAGTATTAAACATAGGTACGAAGTACCGAAGTGGACTAAGTTGTTTTTTTCCTTATGTAGATTGAAGAAAGAAGGAGAAGAGCCAGAAGTAATTTGTGGTAAGATGCACATTTAAATCGAGTTAAAATTTATCTAGGATATTAAGTGAGACGTAAAAGCGGAGTAGTTATTTATTTAGTTCTTTATTTATTTATATAAATTAAGAAAAAGAAGTTCAGAGAGGAAGGGAAAGAAAAGAGAAAAAGAAATGAAAATAAAAGGAAAAAAAAAAAGAAAAAAAAAAAGAGAACAAGGAGGGGAAGTCGGTTACTTTTTGTGTTGAAAGGGTGAGTTGCCGACGGGTTTTCTCATCATTCCCAAACTCATTTCCTGCTAACTTTCAGCTGCATGTCAAGGAGAGGTTGACAAAAAGTTCTAGGGTAAATTCGTGTAAGGTTTCGGCCAGTTTCATGGTGAAATTGAAGCTAAAACAGAAGCTCCGTCTGCTATCGCACAGTTTGAACTAGGTACGGTGTTTAGTGAATTTCGAGGGGAAGAAATTGAATTGTGGGCTGAAACTTTAAGGTTAGTAAGTTAACGTGATTCTCAACAACTTTTATGAAGGATGCCTGAGCTAAAATGGAATAGAAACATGTAAAATTTTAGGTGGAAGTTACTGATACGAAATTTTTATGCAATCTGGAGTAGAGCGGAAAAATCTTGGAATATTTGACAAACAAGGAGGAGTTAAGCCACAAAAATTTGAGGTAAGCTAGAAAACATATTTCTTTACAAGTTTGTAGAAGGGAAGAAGTTCTAAATCTGGTTGGAAATATGACTTTTAACAGATAGAAGTAAGAACAAAAAGGAAAGGAGGAAAACTCTGCTGTCGGGTGTCACTAGGAAGCTGTCGCTGGGAATTGGAGAATGAGTAGCTAGACAAATCTCGCTGGTGGCGCAGAGGAGTTTTCGTCTCACAAATCTCGCTGGCTCTCACTAGATCTCGCTCCTCAGGTAATCTCGCTAGTTTCACTCATCCTGGTCTCGCTAGTACAGTGTCTTGTTGTGTGATTTCGCTAGTAATCTCGCTAGAAAAGTGGAATCTTGCTGGTAATCTCGCTAGTGACATAGAATATTGCTAATTATGATTATTTTGGAAAAAAGGAGAGTCTCGATGATGGAACGTGATTAGAGTCTAATTATGCACACTTAATGATCATGGAAAGAAAGTTTAAGGAAAGCTTAACGTGAGAAATGTGTATTTACAGGCCAAGAAGAGCTCGGGAAAGCATATAATCCGCCCAAGGCCTAAGGACAAGTTGTAAGTGACTTTCTATTTCATACAATGATTACTCTTAGCAATGTGTGAGTGGAAACTATCATATCATATGGAATCCTAATATTTATGCATGATAGGGGTTATGAGCTATAAAATGGCTAAGAGCATGAGAAATCCTTTACGTATATCTCCTTTTGAATATTATGCTGTGCAACATACGTATGGTGTATTCATTGAATATCTTGTGTTATGCTGTGAAGTTTAAAGAATGTTATATGTATTATCTAAATGCAACCCATGGCCGAGGGACCACGTGTCAAGGCATATGGGGTATACGATATATGATACTCAATGCTGAGAGACCATGTGTGAAGGCACTTGAGTAGTTGATTGAAATGAATTCCAATGCCGAGGGACCTTACGAGAAGGCATATGGAAACCCAGTACATGATAGCTCAGTGTTAAGGGACCACGAGTGAAGGCACTTGAGCAATGGATTGATATGGAACCTAGTGCCGAGGGACCATGTGAGAAGGCATATGGGAACTCCGATATAGTGAAACTTAGTGCCGAGGGACAATATGAGAAGGCACTTGAGGGTTTGAAATGCCGAGGGACGATATTGAAGGCATTTGTGCTGAGGGACCCGTGTGAAGGCATTTGAATATGTGAATGATGAATATTGATACACGAGGATGAGTGCGTTGAGCTTCGCTCCGCCTCAACTAGAAAATGATAATTGTATTACTTATGCTCTTGTGGTATTGTTAATTTAGGAATTATTATATATATGTGTGTGTGTATGTGTGTGTGTGTGTGGCAGTTTTATGATGATCCATGTTAGCTCAAGGAAGTTTATTAGTAATTAGTTTAATTCAGTCACTCACTGGGCATTAGGCTCATGCTTTCTTGCTTGTTTGTTTGCTTGTTTCAGGTAGCGAGCGTGTCCGAGACGCCTAGCTAAAGATTCTCGTCTGGGCTTGCTTCGGATCTGTTCTCTAGGATAGTTGTAAATACACAGTTTATGTACATAATTTTTGTCATGCATGTTCCCTGGGGTATAGTGAGAGTTGGTTTTTGTGATGTATATAATGAATACTTGTTATGATGAGTTATGACTTAAGCATCTGGCTTGAGCGGTTATGTTTAATTTATAGTTTTCTGCTGGCATGTGGTTAAGTATAATTGATCTGGTGTTGATTAATGTTATAAGTTATGCAGGAACGAGTGTATACAGGTTCACACTTACTTCTAGATTAAGAAGGGAATATGGGAGGGGGTGTGACAAGGTCTCTCAATCAAGTTCAATGCGAATCTTGGAGCTTCTCCACTTGGACCTAATGGAACCAATGTAGTCAGAAAGCCTGGGAGAAAAACGTTATATCTTTGTTGTTGATGATGACTTCTCCAGGTACATTTGGGTCCGTTTTTCACGAGAGAAATTAGAACCTTTCATCATTTTTCAAGCTCTATGTCTTCAATTGTAAAGCGAGAAAGATCTGAATGTAAAACAAATCATGAGTGATCATGGTAGGGAGTTTAAAAACTTGCAATTTACAAAATTCTATGACTCTGCTAGCATTCATCACGAATTTTCTGCTCCAATCACCGCTCAGCAAAATTGGGTTATAGAAAGAAAAAATGGGATGCTTCAGGAGATGGCACAAGCCATGTTTCATGCTAAACATTTATCATTCCATTTTTGGGCTAAGACCTTAAATATCGCATGTCACATTCATAACTGTGTTGTTTTTCGCCTAGTTACCTCGAGCACTATTTATGAAATATGGAGGCGGAGAAGATCAAACGTTAATTAATTTCATATTTTTTTATAGTACCTATTACATTCTTGTAGATAAAGAAGTCAGGCGCAAATGGGACTCCAAAGCTAATGAGGACATATTTCTTGGATATTCCACAAATAGTAGAGCATATCATGTGTACAATAAAAGAACTCATTGTGTCATGGAATCTATCAATGTAGTGATTGGCGATGCGACTAATCTAAGTGTCTCCTCTGTTGATGACGAAGAGAATTCCAGTATGCCTCCTCTTGTCAAGACGGATATGCCAAACATTCACTCCGACATATCCTCAAAATTGGTTTCTAAAACTCCTATGGAAGCTAATCAGTCTGCTACTGAACAGACTGAATCTAGCAACAAGCATTCTTCCAGCAAGGTTTGCAAGAATCATCCCTCCAGTAACATAATAGGTAATTTTGAAGAAGGGGGACAACGAAACAGAAAAATAAAGTTAACTATCCAGCAATGATCAACAATATTTGCTTCACCTCCTCGATTGAACGAAGGAATGTAAAAGAAGCTCTTGAGGATGAATGTTGGGTCAATGCCATGCAAGAAAAACTTGGACAATTTGTGAGAACTAATGTTTGGACTCTTGTTCCATGTCTAGAGTCTATAAATGTAATCGACACTAAAATGGTAATATTACCATAAATAAAGCACGATTGGTGGTTCAAGGGTACACTCAAGTGGAAGGTGTATATTTTGATGAAATCTTTACTTTAGTGGCTAGACTTAAGGCACTCCAGACTTCTTGGAATATCTTGTCTTCTAATGTTTAAATTGTATCAAATAGATGTTAAGAGTGCTTTTCTGAATGGATATGTAAACGAGAAAGTATACATTAAACATCCCAAAGGATTTGTTGATCCCATTCATCCTTACTATGTGTATAAACTTAATAAAGCATTTTATGGGCTCAAGCAGGCTCCTAGAGCCTAGTATGAACTATTGGGGTTAATGCCCTAAATCTCGAGGCCTTGTAGTTTGTAAGTTTTATTTGTATAAACAAATTATTTATTTAATAAAATAAATGTTATTTTATTCGACATTTAATTACATTAACCCAAGACCAATAAACTAAGATCCAACCTGTAACTTAAATATGTATATGAAGATATACAGGTGGATCATGTTTAAGTAGTAATCTAAATGGTCTGTAGTAGATGGATAAGGGTGGGTATCTTATCCTGGTAACACTACAAATACGACTCGCTTTGAAGTTGTTACAAGTGTTGGAAAGTTCTACAAATAATCTAATCCTGATCATTCATGTTGAGATGTTAACTTTCTTTATAACACCATTACTAGAAGAGACTTACATTTCATCAAGATGATTATAGGTGACTTGACCTGAATCCTGAGTGAGTTGTGTATGAAGGCGATCCTTTGATTTGCTTGGGTGAGAGTAGTCAGTTCGCCGACTCTATATGCCTACCATTTTGGGGATTCGTCTGATTGGGGAGCTGGAAAATGCAGCTACACAAGAAGGAATTCACTCTTTTCCTACTATTAGGGAAAGTAGAGAAATTTCTTCCTTAAGGGTTGATTCCGGGGCTTGAACAATGTGGTGCCACACCTGCTCCTGGCTTGAGAGGAGTTCGATTATAGTTAGACTATAACTAATTTTTTATTAGAGGAATAAATGGTACTTAAGAAGTTAGATGTAACTATAGGGGTAAAACGATATTTTGACCCAGCTGTATTTATGAGCAATTTGTGAAGGTTCAACGCATTGTTGATTGGTTATATCCAATGGACATAGAAATACATCTATAGTGTGAAAAGTGCAACTGTCCGTCTTTAGTAGAGTGACCGATAGTTAATGAATGGAGATTAATTTAATTAAAGAGTTTAATTAATTAATCTTGTATCATTGGAGCTTCAATCTATAGGTCCATAAGGTCTCCTTGTTAGCTCATTAAGGAATAATGAGAATCAAATTAAATTTGGATTAATTTGAATTGTTCAAATTAATTAAAGGGGATTTAATTGTATTAGATACAATTAATATAATGTATGTGATACATTATAATATAAACTTTTTTTTAGAGAAATAAATATTTGATGTGATTTAAATATTAGTTATATGAATGTACTTCGTAGATAAACTATAGGTTATATATTATATGGGATATAATACATGATTTGAATTTAATTATATTAATTAATATAATGAAATTCAAATTTAGAAATAACTCCCTGGAAATTATTTCACTTTATGCAGTGGGGAGTTGGGGAGTTATTACACTTGAGGTAGTGGGGAGTTATTTGATAACTCCCACACATACATCTCTCCCTATATACATGTGATTCACAACAAGGAAGACAAAGGAGGTGAAAAAGAAGTTAATCTCTACAAATTCTCTTATTTTTCTTTTTTGGCAATTCTCTCTCAAAAAAAAAAATTATCTTCTCCCTTTCCCAAATTTTATCCAAGCAAGCCCACACAACTTCGCTATGATTCTCACCTTGAGCATATCGAAGAAGATCTCGTGGTGGTGACCAGAGTTGCGGTGTTCATGATCATTTGCTATGGAGAAACACTGAAGAGTTGGAGAAGATTGAAGAACTCTTCGAAGGTATTTTTTTTTCTTCTTCAATTTCTTCACTGTAAAACATGCTTAATTAAAATATGTTTAAATTTCTCTATATTTTTTGTAAATTCAAAATGTAAATTAAAAGTACACGCATTCACGCGCTTCCGTACGAAATTTGATTCTAACTAACCAAGTTTCTTGAAAATAATGGGTACAATCGAGACAGAGTTGACAGAACTCCATTTGTAAAAAAATTCAAAAGATTCATGATTGTGCAAATTTATGTTAATGATATTGTCTTTGGAGGAATGTCACAAGAGATGGTAGAACTCTTTTAAAACAAATGCAAAAAGAATTTGAGATGAACATGGTAGGAGAACTGTCCTATTTTCTAGGGTTTCAAATCAAACAACTGGATGAAATAGTATTCATTTCTCAGTCTAAATACGCCAAGAACATTGTCAAGAAGTTTGGTCTTGAAAAGGCTAGTATTAAACAAACCTCTGCTCCCACTCATGCAAAACTCTCTAAAAACATTGGAGGTACTCCAGTTGATGAAAGTTTATACAGAAGCTTAGAAGTCTGTTGTATCTAATGACCAATACACTTGGTATTGCCTTCGTGTTGGTGTTTGTGTAAGATATCAGTCTAGCCACAATACCATTGATTATGAGTTATTATACACATTTGACACAAGTATAATCAAATACATTAATGACACAAGTGATTATGGGTTAATACACATTTGACACAAGTAGCTATCTGGTTGGTTATTGTAATGTTGATTGCGCTGAAAGCTTAGATGACTGGAGAAGTACTTCTAGAGGTTGCTTCTTTCTAGGCAACAACTTGATTTCATGGTTCAGCAAGAAACAGAACTGTGTTTCTTTTTCAACAGTAGAAGCTGAATATATTGCTGCAAGAAGTAGCTATACTCAGTTGATATAGATGAAGCAAATGTTACAAAAGTATGATGTCTCGCAAGATGTCATAACTCTTTACTGTGACAACATGCCATCAATATTTCTAAAAATCCTATTTAACATAGTCGTATGAAACATATTGACCTACAGTTGCACTCTTCGCATTATAGATATATTTCTATGTCCATGGAAGTAACTAATCAACAGTAAATCGACTCTTTACAAATTACTCATAACTACACCTGGGTCAAATTACCATTTTACCCTTGTAGTTACATTTAACTCCTTAAGTACCACTGATCCCTCTAATGAACAAACTATTTATAGTGCAACCATAAATCAACCCCATTTGGGCTATTGAGAGGGTAAGGCCTCATTGTTCAAGACCCAGAATCAGCCTTCAAGGGAGTAATTTATCTACTTACTTTGAACGAATGAGTGAATTCCATCTTATGAAGATATGTTCCCAGCTCCCTATTCAAACAAATCCTCAAAATGGTAGACATATTGAGTCTGCGATCTGGCCACTCTCGCCCATACAGATCAAAGGATTGCCCTCATAGATAAGAGTTCATAACTCACTTAGGATTAAGGTCGAGTCACCTAGTGTTATCCTATGAAATGTTAACTTCTTCAATTAACTACATTACAGAGAAAAATTAAACATTTTACGATCCGGTCTTATACAAGCTCTTTGAATATAGGATACCTCCACTCACATGTCTCCACATGAACGATTAGTATCAAAACGTTTGTAGCAATTACAAAGTAACAATTACAAAGTGGGTCACATCTGTAGTGTTTCCAGAATAATGTACCTGACCTTATTCCTATACTACAGACATTTTGGTTATTACTTAAACATGATCCAACCTTATATGTCAACCACATACATGTTTAAGTTTACATAAAATAACAATGGATTTGTTAATTGGATTGAGTTAGTGCAAAAGATAGATAAAATAACTTCGTATTTTTATTGAATAAATAAAATGTATTTACAATTTACAAAACTACGAGACCCCAAGAGATTTAGGACACCAGTCCCAACACCTGGCGCTCAATGACGACGATGCTCATCAGAGCTATGATCTAAAAATATTAGAATTAAAATAATATATAAACATGCATATTGTAAAATTTAATACTTAAAAGTTAAAACATATATAAGAAATTAATATACATATTGAAAATCTAAATATTTGAGAATTTTAAAATTCAAAATTAAAATAAAATATAAATATAGCATAATTGTTTTTGTAAATAGTAAATTAATAAATAAAATAAAAAAGATAGAAACAAATATAAAAGAAAAGAAAAGTGCACATATTGGGAGTTAAAATTTGAAATATAAAAAAATTAATATACATATTAAAAATTTTAATAATATATAAATTTTAAAATAAAATATAAATATGTGAGAATTATTTTTGTAAATAACAGAATAAATAAATAAATGTAATGAAAAAACATATTCTTCAACAGATAAAAAATTGCTTCAACTGGGGTTCAAACTCATGAGACAAGCAAACTGATGTTAGTTACCATGAGTACCTAATACCAATGCACAAAAAGTTAACAATTATTCTTTGTGAGAATGGTAAAATATAAATAGAAACAAGAATAGGAGAAACTAATTTTTGTTATTTCTCAATTTTGGCCCATTTTTTAGAAATGTTTCTCAAAATTTGGAAACAAGAAATAAGAATAATTATTAAACAAGTCTGTTTTATTAAAAAAAAATGAGAAACAGAAACAAAAAACAGAAAACAGGAATGTTATGAAATAGACCCAAAATAGTTGCCAAACATATTCTCTTGTTTTTAGTTCTTAAATAATAAGAAACAAAAAATAGAGGACGTGAACATTATCAAACGGACCCTAAGTGATTCATTCTAAGCGTTATCATATAGTTCAATAAACAAAACTGAAGCCAACAAAAACTAATATAATAATTATTTATCTGCAATTCATCAAAGTTATAAAAAATCTCTTTTAAAAAATACTGCAATTTCAGAGCTTAAAACGACGGTTTATAATGAATATGTAACTAAAAACAATATTTGCAAAAGAAAGATAGTTAGAAACTATTGAAGTTCATATAGGTTAAATTCGTAACAGTTGCTTTGAATTTTTTAAAAATTCAAATTAGCAATTTCTTTTACACCATTTACAACAAAATTCAATCTAGGACAATAACATTATCACTCTTTAAACATCTTTCAAGAAATCCAATTTATAAAGATGAAATTGAAATTATTAAATTAGAAGAAAAGTTGTTTTTGTTGAAAACAAAATAATTGTTTTTTACAAACCAAACAAAAGCTTTTAAAGAAGAAAATGGTTTAAGGACCCAATCTGTCCTACACGGTGGTCTTGTAAATGAGTGGTTGCATGGAGTTCAACACCCTCGTCTTCAATCTAAACTTTAGGTATGTATTTTAGGGGTAGTAAAAGCCATATTTGAATTGAATTTTTAGCGTTTAAAAATACATTTTTTAGCACTTAAAAATAAGTCCATCCAAATAATCCTCGAAAGTTTTTGAATGTGAAAGTGAGGGGCTTTAGATAGGATGAACAAAAAGGAACAACTATGACCTCTTACTATTCATTTCGAAGTTAGATATTCCATTCTCCTACTCTACAATTGTGGAGTTAAAGATGCATGTATACAATTAGTTATATCCCATAATAGAAGACGTTAAATGGATGGAGCAACAAGGGGGAACTACTCATATTTCGTTAGAATGTTTATAAAAGAAAAAGTATGAGTACTATGATTCTATTATGAAGCAACAAGACACTTTGAACCTGAAATATGTTTTAAGATTGCTATAACGGAACTATAGAGTAGTGTTGCGACGTTGTGGGTAGCACCAAGGGGCCCAAGTTTAGCCTAGAGCCATCATCTTTTCGATCACTTGGTTTTATCTTTTTCTCCAACTTATTTTTTGCTCCCTCTCTCTATATCTTTTTCAATTTTGGTTAAAAAATAGCCTTTCAAGAGTCTTCTTTGATGATTTGGTCCCACAAAACCCCCAAACCTTCCATAACCACAACACTACGCTGTGGTATGATATATGATTTCATTTTCTACCATTCTAAGATATATGATTTCATTTTCTACTATTCCAAGGCTTTGCCTAACATCTTGGGACATGTTTAGTCCTAAGACTAAGAGTTGGGAGAAGTCCTATTAAGTACTCCATTTCTTGTTTGGTCTAACGGGTTTGTCGACTCGACAACTAAAAAATATTAATTTCATGACATACTTCTCACATCGAGAGCGCTATGACTAAATAGCTTTTTAAATTTAACAACTTCACTCATTGCCCCAAACGCTCCTTTAATGTTTTACTTAACATAAGTGGGACACTATATCTTCTAATATCTTCTGCTACTCTCCTTATCTTTGGACTTACAATAGCATATAAATTTATTAATTAATTAACAATTATCACAATAATATTTGTAATGAGTCATTTTGGAATATTTGAGATTTTATTTGGTTGAACAATAACTAGTTGAGAGATCTAACTATCGATTAAAATGGTAACAAATATCTTATATATGTGCTGAATTATTGACTTAACTAGCATTTTTAATAATTAGAATTTAGAAATGTTACATCTAACCCTCTCCCCTTAAAAGATCATAAATGAAAGTTTCATTTTATCTGACTTTAATCAAATAAAAGCTCAAACTCTCCCTAGCTGCTCTAGCTAACTTACAAACACTTCAATTAATAAGTTGTTGAACCTTATCGATTGAACACCCTCTCTAAATTCTTTACTTCTTTACTAAACCCATGTCCAAAATTTGTGAAGTACTAATTATCCTGCTAGCTTATTAATTTTGATTTGATTTGACAATTCATTTATTGTTTTTGAATCAATGGCCTTTATCTTCTGGAGAAGCGTATATATATTTCCTCATCACTTTTATAATTAATATCCGGTAACATATATACAATATCTTTGTATTCTCTCACTTTGGATTTTCTTGTATGTCCAAAATCACCTCTCCATGATCATCTATCTCAGATCGTTGCCTATTTAATCCCTGAACTGTAATAAAATTTCACGACGTTCATGAACAAGTCTCTACTATTAACATCATTTAACTAAGTAATGGCTTGACATGCCAACGTTAGACAAACATTAGTTGATTTGGCACGACATAACATATTAGATAACAGGGAAGAGAAAGGCGAATAACCAGACAAAATAAAAGGGTACAATATATTAAAGAAATTTTAATAGTTTGCTTGAAAAATAGGATATATTACACACCATTTTATTCTCGAGAGCATCAACCAAAACAAAGGAAGATTAAATAATAATTGAATGAGCTGATATTGACATGTAAGAATGTAAATAGTTCCGGTTTATGCAGGTGTATTTTGAGTACCTCATATCACAGATTTTTCTCCTATAACGCTTCAAAATTTCCAACAGAATGGTATGGACACTGAAAAAAGGAGCAAATTTATCCTCACAAGATAAGAACTCAACTGAAGGAAAAGTAATAGGGAAAGAACCTTGCTTTGTTCTATTTGTGGGGGTTGAGATGCGGGTAAAGTCCCAGAACATGCTCCGGCATGAAGTCGTGCCGGGTAAGAATTCCAGCAATAGGAGGCCTCTGCAAAATATTCATCAATGTTAAATCATTACTAGATTCAGAAAAATAATTTGAATTGATAGTTCTACAAATGTCGACAATTATTAAATCACTACTCAATCCAAAAATTTAGTTTTAATATCTCTTTATCAATAAAAACTTCTTTTATTACTAAACGTCAACAATGTATACTATAACTTTCGAGTATTCTGTGCTGGTGTCTAAACCTTTTATCAATAAAAACTTCTTTTATTACTTATGGTTGCTCATTCATCGTTTAAATCCATTTAGAAACACAAAATTCAACTCGCAATACGTTGCATCAAAGTCAATATACACCAGGAAAATGTAGAAAAAAATTTTAAAAAAAAAACTGAAGTATCAAGGTTAGGTTAGTGTTAAATAATATAGTAAAGTAGTAATAGAAAAGACAGAAAATAGTACAAAAGAAAAGTTTAAAAGGCCATTACAACTACAAAGTTCTAAGAATTTCAGGCATAAATATTGACAAAGGAAATGGCACCATATGCATATGGTCAATGAGAATAGCAGTAACCGGGAGCACAAACTAGCTTGCCTTCCCCAAGAATGAATGCATGGAGTTCAATGAATAGACAACATTATATCACATAGCGACTATAGTCAAATATAGTATGCGATAGAGGCAAACTGTTGCACACTGATAAGATTATAAGAAAGTGTGTCTTACCCCAGGTGTCTTCGGAACCACCAACAAGTGCCTCAAGCCAAGTGCATGAAAGAGAATTGCCGCTTTAGCTAGAGACATTGATTCTACCACTGTGTAGGGCGACGTGTTTGTAATGGGATGAAGATCAACAAACATTTCCATCTCCTCCTCGTTGAAGTCCAAATCTTCCAGTTTCACCCCTTTGCCAGAACCTGCTTTTGCAAAATCATGTGCTTTGAAGCCCCTCCAGATTTCTGATCTAAGTGACACCTTTTGCTTAGTAAATTTTTTTTCTTTAAGCAAAACAAGCAGATGAGACCTCAGAACAAGCCCACAGAGCTCTGAACTATCTGAGAAAGGTGGTTCATCAATTACAGGAAACCCATTGTGGTTTGTCATTTTCAAAGCGTGGACAATGTTATCAACCTTTTCGATCCCAGAAAAGGTAATTAAGGGACCAGAAGCCACACCACCAGCGACCAATTGCCTCATAAATGGTTCTGCGTGGGCTTCCATAAAAGGCAGTCCTTTCATCTTCACAATCTGATCATAGACACCTTTATTAAAAATATCTCCCACTGACTTTGAAATTAGAAGAACCAACATCAGTAATGGGAGCATCAAAAGGTTATTAGTAAGTTCAAGGAGTATGACACATAGAGAAACAGTCATTCTCATAGTTCCACCAAGGAAGGATGCAGCTCCGAGAAGGGCATAGAGACTGACATCAAGAGTAGCAACTGAACCAAATAATCTTCCTACAATGCGACCGTAAGAGGCCCCTGCCAGAATTACAGGAATGAAGAGCCCAGAAGGTACAGCAATGCCATAAGTAATAATGCCAAGACAATAGATAGAAACAAAGAAGACAAAAAGTGAGGAAAGCTGAAAATGCTTGTCAGTAGCAGATGTGAACAGGTTTCGGATGGCATCATCATTAGTATTGAAAAATAAGGAAGCAAGATCATTATAGTGGCCAGGTGGGCATTGGAAGTTCTTGTAGTTTCCTGAGCGACCAACGGTTGGGCATTGATCCTCCAAGTCAGTTGGGCACGGTAAACATTGCGAGAACCAAGGAAGACCAAATGAGACACAGGTTGTCAATATGGAAACACCAACAACAAGGATAAGTTTCGTGCCGGGACCTCTCCTGCAATTCAATATTAACTGTCATTGATAGTGAATCTGTACAATAACAGAATTGTGTATGGTGTAAAAGAAGGGGGGAGGTTAACTTTTATTTCTAGAATCATAATAAAGAGATACTCTGGAGCATACTCATTTATGATGCTGTAGGTTCGGAGAACCTTATCCACGAGGTAGTTGTAGAGGCTTCCAAGTACACCGCCAAAAACTCCTAGTAAAACAATTGCAATAAGATCTGGGGTCCCATAAGTGGAGTTTTCTGTATTGATGTTGAACATGATGAGACCTCCTTCACCAAATAACCCACATTCTCCCCCTCGGCAAAATTCAATGAAACTCCTTAAGACAACGGCTACTACAGCAGTCGTGAAAAAGGTCCTCCAGAGAAGAGCGCTCCTCCACCTAACAATCTCGACAACATGGATTACTATCAATGATGATGGAGAAAAAGCTGTTCCTGGTAAATATGATACTGAATGATCTTGGACCTTTAAACATTCTAAATGCACCTCATTGTTTATATAATTAAAAGGAAGTGCATTCGTGTGGACGTGAAAGCAGTTCAACACATTCAGTAAAATCAAGATACCAAAGAAAGCCAACAAGACAAAACCTAGCTTAACATGTCCACAATCATAACTTCCCGCACCTTATCTCAATCAAATTAAGTTGTCATTTCTTATCCATGATAGCTAAGCTTTGTAAATTTTGACTCTCAATTTTCTTTTTAGATTAAGTTTCTCTCACGTTCCCTAAAAGTTGACTAAAAACTGAGCAGCCAAAAATGAACATTTTGGTGCTGTGGAGAGAGAGAGAGAGAGAGAGACCATGAAGCTGCTTCTTCAAGTGCAAAGAGAACGCCACCAACTGGAGCCCGAAAGGCAGCTGCAACACCAGCAGCTGCACCACAAGTTATCAAATCCCGCCTGTCCCTATCATTTTTAAAGTATCTGAGCCACTTCCAAGTCAAGCGGTATTTGCGAGAGCCTCCTTGTCCCAGTAACGAGGCAATGCATGCACCAGTATGAACCATGGGTCCTTCCTTACCCACAACAAATCCACCGGCAACAGCAAATATTGAACCAAAAATCTGCCAAGTTAATCCACATGGTTATTGGAAGATTTTTAAAATCCATCATCATAATGGTTAGCAGCTGCTGATTTAAGATGATCTCACATTCCAAAGGACCATAAACACAAAAGAGGTTTTTACACTGTTTTACCTATAATTCATGTTCCTATTATTATCGTTGTCCACTTAGATTGTAATCTACTAAAGAATACACCCTTTTGGGGTCATACAGACTGATTTAGCAGAACAGGGAGTGAGACAACAAATTGCGATAACATTCTAATCACAAGGGTACTGACAATAGGACTTCTTCTTAAGCCTGAATAATACGTTTCTTGCATATGCAAGGAGAAGCTACAAGAGAATTCAGTGGATACAGTTTTTTTTTTTTTAAGGAAACTATTTCAAATACAATGAACAAAGTTAATCATTGAAAATCTTAATTATTTAGAATTATTTTATGAGAAACAGACAATTGATCAAATAAACACATAAGAAACAAGGAGAATAAATTGGACATGTCCTCCATTAACAATCAACTGAAGTAATATAGCCTAGCATCTAAGAGACTAAGACCCCCAGAATTAACAAAGAATTTTCTCCTCCAATATCAAGATATTCAAAGGTCTAGTCAAAATAGACTGTCATCCCTGTTCACTGAAGATACCAACGCACAACCCACTAAGAACTAAAAACCGAGGACCAACAAAAAACTAAAACTTCCTAACCCACAAAACTACATAATAAAGGATTGACAACCACCTAAAACTAATTAACAAATTAAAACTAAGAATTGAAATTATTACAACGTTATACACCTCAACCATTTTAATCCACTACATCAAATATATATATATATATATATATATATATATATATATAAACCACGGATAAAGAAGTTCTTATCAATTCCATTAATTTTTTAAAATTATAATAATAATAATACATAAAACTCAATTCTTGAGTTTAAGATACGGAGAAATCATGAGGCTGGGAACATAGGGCTTGTAAAACAGGAATCCACTTCTTGCGGTGTGGAGAATCTCCAACTGACAATATTCCTTGATAGGATCCAAAGCAAGAAATTTTTTGGATAGCAAGAAATCAAACTAGATTCATGATCTCTTATGGTTATACATAGCAAGAAATGACATCGTCCTTGTTATTTTCCTTCCTACCCTTGTCGTTGATCACCAGACTTTGGAGTACAACTGTGCTTGCACATCTTCCCATCCAGGATGGGGTCAAATCAGGTGGGACTACCCACTAAGTTTAAGCATATCTTTCTAGGATGGAGTAATTTTTTGACCATTTTTAGAGTACATACATTCTTTTCAATAAAATAATTATCTTTTTTTAAAGAAAAGTAAATATTAAATTTTAATTGTTTATCTGCTTAAAACATGTGTGCATTTCGATATATTATGTACAAGGATTCCTTATTTAACAAAAAAAAGTAATACACATTTCAACTCACAATTCAATGGCCTTGCTTTGTCTTTTGTTTCCATTGACTGAAAACAATTGGGCAAATAGGATACCATATCATTCAGAATGCTTATTAAATATATGATGGTGAGTTTCACTATGGTGGCCGAGACCATAAGCAACTACTTATGTGTAATTTGTAAATGGTTAAAGAAAGAGAAAACAGAATGTTGCCACAATGAGGCTTACCTTCACAAATAAGGTACTCGGAGCCAATATAGAATAAGCATCTATACCGTTGAGGTATGCTTTCACCTCAGGTATGCCAGAACCTGCAGCAGCAGGGGCAATATAGGCACAGAGGATTGCAGCAGCAGCAGCTAAAGCACTATTGGAAGCAACGTATACTGCAAATGCCTGAAAGTACCTGCAAAGAAGCTAATGTTCATGTCACAGTTGGTGTTATATAATATGTGTATGAATGACACATAAATTTTGTATGGGTAGACAGAAAAAGAAACACACCAAGGAATATCATAGAAGCTATATGAACAATTTTGCAGTGAGGTAAGATTTTGTGATCATCCAGAGCAACTACAGAACAAGAATAATACAACACAGACTACACAGTGTGGTGGATAAAGATTGATAGAGAAAGTGCCTGAATCCTCAAACTTCATGACACGAAAAGCGGACGAAAAGCTCAATTACCTGGTCTTAGAAAGTATAAACTAATCAGGATTAATTTATATTTACTTTCAACACCCCTCACACGCAAACTTAGAGCAAGACATGATTAACAAGACATAACATGCAGACTATTAATTTGAAAGGAAAGGGCACAATGGTCCAGAACTCAAACTTAAAGTTTTTTGTATTAGTATTATATTAATTCTAATACAACATTCTATATCAAAATTAATTTGCTCACTTATATCCTTCTTAACATGTTATAAAAGAATTATACTTAACATTATTAATTCTAATACTATATTCTTAACATTATTCTATTTCATGACTCGAACGTAGCCTTATAAAGTTCTTTCATGCTAATGTGAATTGAATACTTCTTAAACTGCCAGTCACTCAAAGCTTACTTTTCCTTGAGCATGAGATTATTTGTCAGGAGAAGTTTGTGACCAGCAATATTCTCAACAGCTATGTTGTTGAAGAAGCCAACAAGCCCTGTAATTAAACCAATGAAAAGGCACAATGTCCATTTGAGGATGATATACTGAAATATCTCGAGCTTTTTTCTGGACCTCCAATCCTGCTTGAAAAGTTCATTCTCGATAATCCTGTTACAATTTACAAGAATGTGAGGATCACGTGCAGAATCAATCAATCAGCCTGTTTGAATCAATAACTGCGTTCCTAAAAGAACAGTAAAAAAACACAAACACCATAGAAACTTTTAGGTTGAGAGAATCAGTATTCCAAAAGAAAATTACAGATAGGTAGTTTTTGCATAGTTATTATATATTTTTATATGGTAATTGCACATAATTTTCTATGATCATGGGATCTTCTAATCATCTCAAGTGAAAATAGCTTATAATATTTTGAGTTGATTTTTGGTATTCACGATTTCATAGGCCAGTCATCAGTTCTCAAGTGAAAATAGTTTATAATATGCTCTTAGAGATTTCAAGTTGAGCATGGCTCAAGGACATAGCGTTTTTCTATCAACCTCGAAGTCAAAAGTTCGATTCTTCTCATATTAATTAATTTTTTTTAGGAAAATTATTATAAATAGAACAAATATCAAACTATTAACACATATAGAAAAATTTCACTGTCTGTAGCTCAAGCGATAGAAGTCTATCGCGGTCTATCGCTGATAGACAATGAAAATTTTCTATTTGTAAATAGTTTGGCTCATTTTGCTATATTTAAAAATAACCTTTTTTAAAAAATTTAAATAAAAAATATGCAGTCAATACATGTTTTTTAGAACATCATGCAGCTTGTATCAACGGTTGTTTCTTGGTTCAGTAATCCTACTCTTACTTAGGATGCTTAATATTACTACAAACATCCACATGAAATAGAAGTCTCCTATCTTAGAATACAAATGAAACGAGCAAAAGGGAAATATATCTAAGAGTTACAAAAGTACAGTAATTAAAACTTCATTGAAAAATCATGCATACATACTCGAAACAAATTATCAAATAACAGACTTTCTTTCTACATATTTTCACAGAAGAAATGTTAAATAACAGAAGAACTAACAAGTCAATCATCCTCATGGGACAGCTTAAGAGGTCACCAGACAAGCATACATCCAGAGGTAGTTATAAAAGAAATGGCCAAGACATCCAACAATGGCAAATCTAAATCCGAAAGAAAAGAATTTTTGTTGATTACTGAAAATCCCAATCAAGATGTCCTGCTTTTGCGCAGGCCAGAATAGTCAATTGAATTATAGTTAATAAGTTAGATAGTCGCAAGATAGCTTCCATTCACAATGTGCTGTTACAAGTACTAATAGCAACGCCTGACCAACCAATTAGCTACAAGTAACCGCCTGATACCCGAGAAGCAAGACGAATTAAATGAAAATTTATCATATCTTACAACATCCTGCACAAGATCATCTGAATAATTGAACATACAAGATAAAACAGAACCAAACCATATAGATAAGAAGCTCTTTTTCCGCATTCCCTTATCGGGATAAAAACTGTTGAATTATGCTCAATGCAAGTAATAATAATTAAAAAAAAAAAAATGTTATATCATCGATCGCATGATCCCAAACACAAAGAAAACAATTGTTCGATTAAAAAAGTAAGGAATCTACATATACATACTCGTAGTCGAGGCTCTCAATAGGACAGATATTAGAACCAACAATGGCGAGCTGGGAGGTGGTACTGACCCTGGCGACACTGGTACGCAAGAGTGGCTCGCCTAGAGTGAGGGAAACAGAATCTCTATCCTCAGTAAATGGCGATCCGACGAGCCTCTCAGAGGCTTCAATTTCGCGGTCGTTGTCGTGATTCTCATCGATTGGGTCAAAGTTATGGGCAAGAAGCTTTGTTGTGGACATTGGAAAAGGAGTTGAGAGAGGGGAATGGAAGGAGATTAGGTGGAATGGGAGAACATGGAAATGGGTGAAGAAGGTTTTGCAGAGAGAGAGAGAGAGAGAGAAACGGAGAAAGAAAGAGAAAAAGAGAAACAGAGAAAGAAAGGAAGAAGGAAGTTTTTTGTGGCGTGGGGATTAGTGCATACAAAGTTTGACACAAGATCCCCCTGACGTCGCAAAAGCCAGCTCAACCATCAATCAATGAAATCTCTACAGCTATAATTATTTTAACATTTGGATAGAGAAGAACCAAAAACATTTTCTTTTTCTTTTTCTTTTTCTTTTTCTTTTTCTTTTTCTTCCTTCCACTAAGGATAATCGCAATCATACTATTTTTAGGATTAATAATCAATTGTATATCTGCACAATTATAATACGTTTTATTAGACTTTTACCAACAATAGACTTTAAAAATTTAATCTAAATTTTGTTATATTTACGTA
The DNA here is from genome assembly GCA_031780015.1 of Citrullus colocynthis. NCBI lineage: Eukaryota > Viridiplantae > Streptophyta > Magnoliopsida > Cucurbitales > Cucurbitaceae > Citrullus > Citrullus colocynthis. The sequence continues at coordinate 837,867 of QLSR01000156.1, forward strand.
AGAATCAAGAATTATATGTAAATTTTGTTACATTTACAAATTCTTTTATGCTAATACTCTATTTTCAAATATAATAAAATGAATCAAACTATTTATAAATATAGAAACTTTTCATTATTTATCATGATCTATCACTAGATTGTGAACTATGCTCATTTAGATAATTTAGACTTAGTTTTGGGAGAAAATAAGATAGTATTTGATTAATTTTAATTTTAAGATTTGAAAAAGAAAAAGAAAACTAGTTAGGTAGTTTTAGTTAATTAATAATAAATTGATGTAATTTACTTTATCAACAACTTATTACTATAATTATTTTTGTATTGATATACAACCAAAAGTAGACTTATTACTATAATTATTTTTGTATTATATGATTTGAATTGCAATTAAACCTAAATGTTAAAGAAAAATAATTGTTATAAGGCCTTGAATCAATTAAAATTTGAAAATTAAGATGAAATGATAAATTTGAGATTAGTGAATGGTTAGTGAAGGTAGAAGATTTATAGAAAAAATTAATCTAAAATAACGACTTTTGCTGGCTATAATAAATTAAAATGTAATTTGGAGTAGATTAATAAATAAGTTGTTTTACCAACTATATAGGTGGTTAAGATTTTTCCATAATCACTTCTAAGGGACCTTTAGTCTTCATTATTTTAATGGTGACAATTTAATCTTTAAACTTTACAATTTAGTTCATGTATTACTTTAAAATTTATAACAATTTAGTTATTGTCTTAATCGCTTAGTCACTACCCTCAAGAATTTTATCAAAATTATATGTCAATTTTTATTATTTAAGGATCTAAACTTTGTATATTATAAACAATATTGGGTCCTTTAATTTGTTGATCTATAGATTTATGTAAGAAATTTCATTAAATCTTAATAATAATTTTTACGATAAGGATTAAAACATTTCAAATTTAAGGTAAATAGATTAAATTGTAGCATACTAAATTTCATAAACTAAATCGTTATAAAATTGATAATACAAGTACTAAATCATTATGAACAAAAATCCACGGACTACATAGTTACTTCCATAAAGGTTTAGGGACTAAAAGTGATTTTTGAACCTACTGTTTTCAATTTCGTATTTAATAAACCTTTAATGGTTAAAAATTATTCTGTCTCTAGACTTTTATAAAGTAACATTTTAGTTCCTACACTTTGGTTTGTAACAATTTAATTTTTGTATATTTGAATTTATAACAAGTCAGTCCATATACTTTAAAATTTGTAATAATGCAATCTTTACTATGCAAAACCTAATCAAACTAAGTGTTAATTTTATCGTGTAACAATTTAAATTTCGTAATTTATAAACACATTTGATCCCTAAACAGTTTTATTGATCTAAATATGTTGCATATATATATATATATATATATATATATATATATATATATATATATATATATATATCCTTAAGGCCACGTTTACCGAACCGTAATGAAATTTCATTGACGAATGAATCGGAATAGGTCTGAATCGCAAACATAATTTGATTGTTTTTTATTGCGTTTACCTAGAATTATGGATGTGTCAGATTTTACTATTAATGATAACGACAAAGGTAAAGATAAACCATAAATATAGCAGATTCATAATTTTCATCATGTTTCAATAGCAATATCTGTAATGGTGATTTCCAACTACAATCATATTGAGCACCATTCATTTCTCAATTAGATTGTAGGATTTGATTACAAATTTTAAGATGGATTCACAACTTATTACGATTACGGAAAGCAGGTAAACAACAACGAAAGTGATCAACTGGAGCCTATTGTCTACATTATTATTAATAAATTATCTTTTAACCAGGATAAATGTGGATATTAAAAAAAGTAATTGGTGAGTGGTTTGTACATTTTGCTATCTAAGGGTTTAAAGTTGTGATAGCAATAATAAGACGTCAATTTTGACTAAAAGTCGATGTCAATAGTTGTAATGTTCATTAAATGGAAAACGACAGTTTTATTAAGTATTTGCCGCCGACTGATTGACATCCGGCGGGTTATTTTAGACGGGTTTTCATTACTTTTATTATTATTTTTTTAAATTTGTGAATTTAAGATTAATTGCAAAGTTACTCTTGTTAAATTGTAAATACTAATTTAAAAAATAAAAATAAAAGAAAATAAAGGGAAGTTTGAAGGGAAAGAAACGAGACATAGGGCTAAAGCTGAAGAAAGGAGAATAAGAAAACACATCGTTGCTTAAAGCCCGTGGTTTTGAATGAATCTTTATAGTTCAAGTGAGGGATCGCCCCTTTATGATTTCTAGATTTTGTTTTCTTTAATCTTGAAATTTGGGAAGATTGTTGTATCGAATTGAAAATTTGAAAGCATGATAGCAATAATAAAACTATATATCGATGGGTCTCTAGTTTTTATCAAAAGAAAAACAAAAAATCTTTAACAAGTGTCCACTATAGACCGATCTATTGGTCGATTAGGTCCACTATTTTGATCGATTTACTTTTTACTTTTGAATTCATGAATGATTACAAAGTTGTTCTTTTTTAAAAAAGTAAATATTGAAAAAAAATAATTAAATATTGAATCAAAGAGAAGTCTAAAGGAGATGAAATGAGACTTAAAGACAATTGATGCCAAAATTGGAACATGGTAAACACACATGACTTTCACGTAACACCTATAATGAATTTGCTTTAAGGGAAGAAGAATTTGGTCAGCAAAAAAATTAGTGTGGTGCTTGCCACACAAACTCTAATGCCTTGTTATTTTCCTTGTTGCTTGTCTTCTTATTTTATGTCAATCATATTCTTCCATCTAAAATCACCAGGATAAAGCTCAAGAAAAGAGAATACAAAGATAAGTGTTATGTAAAAGTTGAAGGTCAAAATCAAAATGACAACATTTGAATAGTTGTGTCGTTTTTATTATTATTATTGTCAAACAAAATTATATGACTTGTTATAGGTAATTTAGACCTATGAAAAAGACAACATTTGAAAGTATAACAAGAAAGTTGCCTAATCCCAAATGGACTCTAGGTGAACAGAAAACAAGTTCAAGTGGAACACTACTAAATGTGGAAGAGGCAATTGGCCATTCGACCCAAAGGACCCGTCCCAACCTTAGAGGCTAAGGTCGAGGGCAACCAACTGCCTAGCCTTCATAGGCCAATAGTTGAGGGCAATTGGATCATTTGGCCAACCAACTTGTCCCAACCCTAGTCCCTAACTCAAGCTTGATTCATCCTTTTCAAGAAAATTAAATTTAGGCACATTATATATAGAGCATGATGGCTCGTAAACTCATTTCCTTTTCTAAAAACTTACCGCACCAATGTTCCAATTGTTTTTGCAGGTGAACTATTCTCCAACATATAAGTTAATTGTGAATGGCACATGAAGGGCAACCAAATTCTCTTGGTTGAATTTTGCGATCAACATGGTTATTTAGTCGGTCAATTTTTATTGATTTGGATAGATTTTGATCGATTTTGGCCGGTCAGGTCGGTTTTTGACTTCAGTTATGCACCCCACGCAAAGCAACAATGTGATAATATATATATTACAAATTAATTAGTAGTGGATTTAATTTTTAGAATTAAAGGTAAACGACATGATTGGCGATGGAGCGCGGGCTGCGACTTGGGATGCCGGATGGGAGTGGGACTCCACTTTACCCTCAACTCTCTTCCAACTTTCATGCTCAGTTTTACTCCATTAGTATTTGTTTTTATATGGTTTACAAAATATATATATATATATGTATCTTATTACAACTCTTCTCAAATATAGTAAAATAAATTAAAATATTTACAAATATAATAAAATTTCACTACATATTTATGATAAACTGCGATCAACTATTATCTGTGTCATGATAGACATAAATAGTAGTCTATCGTGATAGACTATTATCTGTGTCACAATAGACATAGATAGTAGTCTATTGTAATCTATCGTAGATAGGCGGTGTATTTTACTATTAATTTGATATATTTTCAGCAGTTTTGCTATTTAAGATAATTTCTCATCTTATTATCTTATAATTAATTTAATTTGCTCTTTCAACCTTCCGACATCTGTGGTGGTAGACCGAGGTAATAAATTGTGTGGCCCAACAAATATAATTAAAAAATATCTAGTGATTTTCAGTTATTCACGTATTTAAAATAGAGATAAATGACCAAAGTATAATACGAATTTCAGAAAGGGAAAAAAAATGGCAAAAGATCTTTTGCATTGTATTAGTTAGAACTAGAAGACACGTGGCCATGTGGCTTAAAATGTTAATGTGAATATTTATGATAAAATTTAGTATTTGCTAGCAAATGAAGCAACTAAGAAAAAATTGTGTTTAAGACTTGTATTTCTTGTTTTAAGTTAATTTATAATGAAGGTGAAATGTATTAGATGTGATAGAAAAACTTTGAGATATAATTTTCAATGGAGAAATTTTTTTTAATTTAAAAAATGAATATTTTTGTAATTGAGTTTAAATGTTAAATATTTATACCACCATAAAAGCTTTTAACATTTGATACAAATTTATTTCACCAAAATTTAAATTTGAAAAAAAAAAAAAATCTAACATGAAATCTTTCACTTTCTCTCCTTGATTTACGGGTTTGTCACAAAGGTCTAAATTGAAAAAAATAAATAAACAAAAATAAATAAATAAAACCATAAGGTACTAATTGTACATTTGTTTTAAATTATAAGCGAGTGTTTGTACTTATTTATTTATTTTTTCCTTAAAACTTCCTCAAATTGAGTATTTAAATGTTTAATTTCACTTAAAATATGGTCACGATTAGTGGATATTATGATTTTCATTCATTTAAATGGTTTTATTCGTTTAATCCTTCACTTTTTTACTAATCTGTTCTAGTTTCAAATGGTCTTTTACCCATGAAAATTCTTAATATTTATATAAATTTGTTTCACTAAAATTTAAATTTGAGAAGAAATCGATAAAAACAAATAATTCTAATAGAAAGTCACTCATTTTCTTTCCCAGGCACTTTAAAACTCTTTCAAATCTTTAATGTTTGTGGATATTATGGTTTGTTGAGGTAGGTATTTGTTTATTATTGTTTCCAAGATTTTGTTAGTTTTGTGTGTTAAAATTATCCAAAATGTTGTTTTTTTAAAAAAGAAAAAAAGGAAAAAAAATTTATAATTATTATATTTTTTTAACCAATGGTTTATTATTGTATTATGCTTAAAATGATAAAATGGACACTTATTTTTTAAATAAAAACTGAAAAAAAAAATTGTATCACAAATCTCTAATCTCCCCCTTCCACACTAATGAAAGGTGGGAAGATATTTTGTTGAAAAGATGCCATTTACTCAAAAATTTCTGATCTGTGGATTTAAATAGATTTATTAATGGTACAAACTTATTAATTTCTAAAATTTTAATTTTATGTCTAATAAATCTGATTTTTTAATAAAAAAATTAATATAAAATATATAAATTTAAATTCTATATCTAATAGAGTTATGAAGTTTCAATTTTGGTCTAGTAAATCCATTTAATTTTTAAAAATTTAAATATTGAGCTAATTTTCAATTTCATAAATTGAAAGATTTAAAGCTTTATTTTGGGATTGCAATAAGTTTTTAAAAAATTATTGACAATTGTGTTTATTTTTTTCTTTTTAAAAAATTAGGAGTAATATGAAACGTATCTGTGGTTGGTAAATTCCAATTTTATAATTGAACAAGGTTGGTTAGAAATGTTTGCTAAATAAATATTAAATTATAATATTTAGATATTAAATAATTGACCCAATATTATTGTTTTCATATAATTGTTTAAACAGATATATAAAATAAATCTTAAGTTTAAAAAATATAGTTTCACATTAAAATTTTATTTAAAATTGCATTTGACATGTGATTTAGAAGTGATTTTAGTGGATTTAATTATAATTTTTTTTACCAAACACAAAAAAATGGTTAATTATTTTTATAATCACTTTTAAATACATGCTAAATAGAAACGGAATAAATATGTAATTTAACTTAATAATAATAATAAATGAATTAGTAATAAGCTGGAACCGAACCGCCAGCTATGGTTAGCAGACTTTGCCGACCCGATAGAAACCGCCCCATGTACTTCGTTTATTTAAATTTATTATTGATTAAGATGAAAGAAAAAAACAAACTTGGATTTCCCTTTAAAAAAAGAAAAAAGAAAAACAAATAAACAAGTCAATTCTGCCAAAAGACTTGGGGCTACGTGCCAGCTGCCACGTGAACAAATAGTAATAAACAATAATTAATTAAAATCTTGAAGAATTTGTCAGTTTCTTGGTCATAAATCACGATTTTGGCTAGAGTAGATTAGGATAAATTACACTTGTTTAGGATTACATTGGCAAGCCTTTAAATGCATTATTTTATTACTTTGATCTTATTCTAATGTATATCGACTTTGTTTTAAAAACGTCTCTTTTGTTTCTTTTACCTTTTCATTTTTTTTTTTTTTTGTTTATGAAAAAAGCAAATCAGTCTAGTTTCATACTATTCATATATGCTTTTGTGGACAAATTGAATGGATGAGATGACTCACATGTTGAGTTTAATTTAGAATGATTGCCAAATAAAGAGTTAATCTAGATCAATGGAATCGAGTTTGGGTCTTAAATTATTCAATCTAGAGTTAGTTGAAATAATCTTCATTTTATTTACTTAACTTGAATATTTTATTAATATTTTAGAGAGGAACATTTACTCTAAATGAGAAAAAACATTTTTTATATGATACAAGCTTAACATAATTAGAGATGTGGGCCAAAGGACTTGCCCTAAACGAGGCAGCAAATCCCCAATTGGACGAGGAATGAAAAAAGGAGTAGGGGAAAATTTTCTCCCCATTGGATAAACGATCACCCCAATTCTCTGCCCAGCCCCACCCCAATGAATGTAATATATATATATATGCATGCATATATACATACGTAGTACATATGTACAAGCGTATGTACATATTAATTTAATTATATAATACTTTACAAAAAAAATCATATGAGATGAACTAAGATGTTCTCGTGTTATCTCCAAAACCAACCACACGAAAAAAAAAAGCTACAGTTAGCGTTGAAGTCTCACATACAAATAAAGATGAACTTAATTGAGGGGATTCAAGCAATAACAACATAAGCTCTTTATAATTGGTTGTTGGGATATATGCCCTAAAGCCTCGTAGTTAATAAGTTTTTTGAAATAATGGTTGATTATTGTATATTTGCAATTATCCATTAAAGAAAGATCGAAGGTTATTTTATATATGTAGCTTAAACATGTATGTGGTTGACATACAAGTGGATCATGTTTAAGTAATAACCTAAATGATCTGTATGTTGTGAAAAACCTCCTACTTCAATCGTAGGATTAAGTAGAAAAATTACGTAGAAATTAAAAGAAACAATAAAACTGGAACACAAGAATTTACGTGGAAAACTCCAAACTCGGAGAAAAACCATGACCCACCAAAAAGAAATCCACTATGTGAAAAATTGTTACAATCACACAAAATAATTCTCTCTCCCGATCCCAATTACAATAGCACTCTCTCAAAAATTTTAACTACTCACACCTTTTTCCCACACTCAAACTAGAGAATATAAAAGGAATTTAATTAGAGTTAGCATACTAAGTTTGAATGTTTATAACTGAGACAACTTGAAACCAAAGGCATATACTCCTTCAATAATGCTTAGAGCCCAAGGCTTTTGTAAACCTTTTCAATGTAGGACAAGCCCATGACTTTCCTAAACCTTTTAAATGTAGGACAAACTCATGACTTTCCTTATTCTTTTTTATGTGGGACAACTGCACTTCTAATATTTTGCCAAAAAAACCAATATTGTAGTATAATGATAAGGTTGGGTGTCTAATCCTAGTGACACTACGGATATGACCCACTTTGTAACTGTTACAAACGTTGTAAAGTGTAACAAACGATTTGATCCTAATCGTTCATGTAGAGATATGCAAGTGGAGGTATTCTATACAAAGAGTTGTATAAAACTAGACTGCAAAATGATAATCTCTCTTTATAACACCATTGACTAAAGAGACTAACATTTCATAGGATGACCATAGGGTGACTTGACCTTAATCCTGAGTGAGTTATGAACTCCTGTTTATGAGGACAGTCCTTTGATCTGTATGGGTTGGGTGAGAGTGGCCAGATTTGCTAACTTAATATGCTTACCACTTTGGCGATTTGTGCAAATAGAGAGTTGGCAACATAGCTGCACAAGATGAAATTTACTATTTCCCGTCTTTAAAGTAAGTAGATGAATTATTCCCTTAAGTGTTGACTCTGGGTCTTGAACAACCCTCCTTCTCATTGGCCCGAGAGGGTTTTGTTAATGGAAGTACATAAACAGGTTGTTCATTAGAGGATCAGTTGGACTTAAGGAGTTAAATGTAATTACAAGGGTAAAACGGTAATTCGACCCAACTGTAACTACGAACAACTTGTGAAGGGTTGACACACTATTGTGAGTCTTTTGTGAAGTGACCCATAAAATTAAATATCATATAGTTAATTAATATAACTACAGTGCGACGAGTACAATCGTGGATCTTTAGTGGAGTGACCCATAATTAATAAATGTTGATTAATTTAATTAATTAATCTTATCATTTGAGCTTCTAATTTATATGTCCATTAGGTCCCTTGCTACCTCACTAAGGGTAAAACAAGGAATATCTAGTTTTGAAAGAATTTGGATTGTTTAAATTATAAGGGTCTAAGTTGATTTTATATGATACTGTATAAAGATACATTATAATATAAAGTTATTTTTTAATTAGATTCAAAATTAGACTATATATTATGATAGTATTAATGTTTGCATAAAATTCAAATATTATATTAATATGAATAAGATTCATATAGTGAGAGAATCATATGTTAATTGTATATGATACAATTAATATAATGTACATAGATACATTATATTATTAAGATTTATTTTGAATTAGATTCAAAACTAAACTATATAATATGAGGTAATAATATATTCAAATAAGACTCAAATATTAAATAATATGAATGAGATTCATATTAAAAATATAGGTTAAAACATAATATGATTGAGATTAATATTTAAACTATAAGTTATAACAGTGAAATACATTTAAATCATATTCAAATGTAATATTAACTAACTATATGATATTTAATTAATTTTTATTAATTAATTAGATTAGTTAATATTAATTTAATTTAATTTAAAAGTTAAATTTTAAAGTAGAGTTAAGGATGGTTAAAGGGAAGTTAACCTCTCTATCATTTTTTAGGATAATGTGGTTTTGTATTAGGAATACAAAAACTTTCTAGCCTATTCCTTGTCGGAGAATAGTGAGAAGGCTCAGTGGTGGTTAGATTATTCCTACAATCCAATCAAATATGCTTAAATTGCCTACCATGCAAAGCTTCAATTCTCAATAACACTAACTTGGTTCTCATTCCAATTGTAGGAAGGAAACAATCTAATTAAACTTACAACAGAAGCATTGAGATCCAATGAATTTTATTGAAAAACAAAATTAAAAGAAGGAAGGATTGAGAATTCTCTAGTGTGTCTTTTAATTAATCTTTCTTGCTATGTTGGTTTGTGGGAACCTTTGAAATAGAAGGGAAAATTAGGAGAAATTTGGTGGAAAACGTCTGCTGATATTGAGGTGTTGCATTACCATGGCAAACCCTACCCTATTTATGGTGATCCAGTTAAATTTGCCCTAATTAAAAATATATTTTAATATCTAATATTCAAACAATTATTGAATCTATTTGAATCTTAATTTAAATACCTCCAATGAAATTACTCATCTGCTCTCCCTGTATGAAAAGGAAAGAATTTTGTCTTATAAAAAAAGTTCTCAACTCTTTACTTCGTCGAGTCCCTATAAAAGAAGACTTGTTGAATCAACGTCTAAGGTCAGACTCACTCATGCAAATTAAAGCATAAGACCTCACAAGTAGGAGTCATAATCAAAGCACGAGCCCAATAAGAGACTTATTAAATCGACTACTAAAGTCATACTCACTCATGCAATTCAAAGCACGAGCCCTCACAAGTAGAAGTTCATAATCAAAGCACGAGCCCGACAAGAACCTTGGATTTTTCACAATATTGGATAATGTTATACAAAATAAGATAAAAAAAACTTATTTTATTAATAAATAAGAAAATGTTTATAACAAAATTACGAAATTTAAGGCATATCCATCTCCCAATTGCACTAAAACTAGTGAGACTTAAAAGTATGTAACCTAGGATATACCATATGTTGGAATTTATGTCTTAAAGCCTCGTAGTTAATTAATCTTTTGATATAATAAATGACTATTTTAAATATACAATAATAAGTTATCCATTACGGAAAAATCTAAGGTCATATCATGAAACTTGAGCAGTATGTAGTGGACATACAAGTCGATAATATTCAAGTAATAACCTAAGGGTCTATAGTATAAAAATAAGGTTGGACACCTTATCTTGGTAACACTATGGACGACCCACTTTGTAAGTGTTACAAAGGATGTCATCCAAATTGTTTGTGTGGACACATGCGAATGGAGTTATCATATATAATGAGATTGTATCTCTTTGTAACACTGTTGACTAAATAGATTAATATTTCAACGACGTGATCCAAATTGTTTGTATGGAGACATGCGAATGGAGGTATCTTATACAATGAGATTGTATAAGATCGGATTGCAAAATACTTAATCTCTCTTTGTAACACTGTTGACTAAAGAGATTAATTTTATAGGATAACCACGTAACTCTATCTCAATCCTGAGTGAGTTATGGACTCCTATCTATGAGGGTTGTGTTGGGATTGGTGCCCTAAATCTAGTGGGACTCATAGTTTGTAATTTATGTAAATACAAATTATTTAATTTAATAAGATAAGAGGTATTTTATTCGACATTTAGATTCCATTTTATTTAATCCAACAAACTAAGATCTGAGGTTATTTTATGTAGCTTGAACAATATGTGATATACATACAAATGGATTTATGTTCAAGTAATAACCTAAAAGGTTTGTAGTATATGGATAAGGTTGGATGTCTTATCTTGGTGACACTACGTATATGACCCACTTTGTAATTGTTACAAGAGTTGTTAGTGTTATAAACAATTTGATCCAAATTGTTCATGTGGAGCCATGTGAATGGGGGTATTCTATACAAAAGGTTTGTAGTTTGTATGAGACCGGATCATAAAATGATTAATCTCTCTTTATAACTTCGTTGATTGAAGAGATTAACTTTTCATAGGATGACCATAGGTAACTCGATCTCAATCTTAAGTGATTTATGAACTCCTATCTATGAGGGTATCCTTTGATTTGTATGGGTGAGAGTGATCTATGTCGACAATTCAATAAGCCTATCATTTTGGGGATTTTTATGAGTAGGGAAATAGGAACATAACTACATAAGATGGAGTTCACTCCTTCTCGACCTCAGGGAAAGTAGATAAATTGCTCTCTTAAGTGCTGACTTTAGGTTTTGAACAAGAGACCCATCCCTCTCATTGACTCGAGAGGGATTTGTTTATGGTAGGACATAAATATGTTGTTTATTAGATGATCAATGGAACTTAAGGAGAAAAAAATAATTATAGGGGTAAAATGGTAATTTGACCCAACTGTAATTATGAGCAATTTGTGAATGGTCGACTTATTGATGACTGGTTATATCCATGGACATAGAAATATGTTTAGAGTATGAAGAGTGTAGTTGTGGGTCTTTAGTGGAGTGACCCACAGCTAATAAGCATTGATTAAATTAATAAAAGAGTTTGATTAATTTAATCTCGAATCATTGAAGTTTTTAATCTATAGGTCCATTAGATCCCCTGCTAGCTCACAATGGGTAAACAAGGACCAAGAGTTTTGAAAGAATTTGAATTGTTCAAATTAAATAAGGGAATAATGTTTTGTATATAGATATATTATAATATAAAGTTAATTTTGAATGAGATTCAAAATTAAATCACTTAGGAATAAAAAGAGATTTATTATTTGAATATGATTCAAATAATTAATATGAATATAATTCATATCAAAACTATAGGTTAATACATATGAATGAAATTCACGTAGATTATAAGAGAGACAATGTGCATTTGAATATGATTTAAAAATACATTTAATTAAATACGATATATTTAATTTAAAATCAATTGATTAATTTATTTAATTAATTAATTAATTTAATGTGCATTTGAATATGATTTAAATATATATTTAATTAAATACGATATATTTAATTTGGGAGGAGAACAAGAGAGGTCAACTGGAGTGGAAGCCAAACGACGAGGAAGAAAGAGACCCTCTTTCTTTCTAGGTTGGCCCTCTATCTAGTCGTTCTTGGACTTTAGCAAGACCCTTTCTCTTGTTGCTCCAAGTGAATAAAGGACCTTGGAATCCCAGGTCCATGAGGCCACAAGCATTCATCATATTGTTGAACATGCTACATCTGTTTAGTGAAGGAGCCGAACCACCAAACTTCTAAAATCAATTAATTAATTTAATTTAATGGATTTCATTTCATTTTAATTAAATAAATGTGAGGTGGTTTTTTATTTGAAAAATGAGTCCCACTTCTGTGGGAAGTTTTTCTCAAAGTCATTAGTGATGTCTCTTCTCCCATTACTCTCTCTCAAGTATTAAAGAGAAAAAAGTTTCTCTAAAATAAAAAAAAAATAAAAAAAATTCTTCTCCACTTCAAAAATTCAATTCCCTTAGCTCTTGTTCAAAAGTCGATTTCCACAAACCAGTCTTTGTCAAGAGAGTAGTAGGGAAAACCCTATAGAGGCGTTAACATTCATGTTCGAGAGGAGATTTATTGCTATTTGTAGAGGAAGAGGGAATTGTTATGGATTTTCATGAAGGTTCTTCAAAGGTTATGTTTCTTCTTCCCTCTAATTTCATGCTTGACCTAGTATATATTGATGCATGGTTCTTCTTTTTCATGTTGTAATTTCAAAGCAAAATTGAAAACAAAGCGATGACTCACTTTCGCATGGGATTTGATCCGTTCACCATATACGCAACATTTTTATCCCACAATGAGAGCAAATCATACGCTAATTGTTGTCCTTCTGATTACGACCAACATTTGAAGAATTTTATCACTTAAAAGCATCATAAGCAAGAAATGCAATCCGTTCAATGGAGGAAGATGAAGAAATGTTTTCAATGTTGAGTTTTTGGCAAAATATTAGAAGTACATTTGTCAAATGTGAAAAATTCAAGAAAATGATAGGCTCCAAGCACTATAAAAAAAAGCATACGCCTTTAGTTCCAAATTATCCTAGTTAAAAACACTTTAAACTTAGGTGTGCTAACTCTAATTTAAATCCCGTTAGTGTTCTCTATTTTGAGAGTGGGACTAAAGAGTATAAGTAATATAAAAGCATTGAGAGAGTGCTCTTATATAATTGGTTTGTGAGAGAGAATCATTTTGTACGATTGTGATAATTTTTCATATAGTGAGATTTTTTTAGTCCGTGGTTTTTTTCTCCAGTTTGGAGTTTTTCCACTTTACTCATTGTGTTTCCAGTTTTATTGATTTCTTTTAATTTTTCTATTACTTTTCTATAAACGTGGGCCAGGAGAGGTTTTTCCCCAACATCCAGCACTCCATTTACGTTCTCTTGAATACAAAAAGAAAATACATTTGCAACAAATGGAATTGAAGCCACGTTTATGTTAGGTGAATGGGTATCAATCAATAGCTATTTTGGTTAGTGGGGCCCATTTAATTGCTTTTGATGTTGTTTATACGTTCATCCGTAATCGTTATTAGATGTGGGGTCCACCATACCATTTGTAATCAAATCTTGTAAACTGATCGAGCTTTGCAAGGTGCTCATCTAATTGAGTTTGAATGTGCAGTGGGACTCACTTATTTTATTAAAATATTTTATGCCGAATTTCCAACTTTTACCCTCAGATATCATAACATACAGCTTTACAGATGCACCAATCGATAAATATTTAAAAACACATTTGCTCGTATGCCTTTCGATGTACCGATTTCGATTATAGAGTCAATAATGGTTAACCGATACGTTGATCGATAAATGTTCGTGGTGTGGATCAGACACAAATCCATCTCAACATATGAGGAATGACTTTTTTATTTACTTTGAACAGGTCATTGAAGACAACAACAATATAAAACAAAGAAAAAACAAGTTTAACGGTAGAAAATGTTCAACTTACAAATGGGCAAGGGAACAAACTGCTCCAAGGAAGCCTAAAAAATGGAAGTATAGAGTTGAGGCTCGACAAAGCAAAGAGGAATAGTCTCAAACACTCGACAAATTGTTTGAAATGATCATCAATAGGCATGTTGTCGATCGAAAAACATTTGATGAGGGTAGTTTAGTCTTTTGATTTTGCGTTTCAATTAATGATGTGAAATAAAGCGCCTCAATGATAGTGACATTGCTTGTGAAAAAAACTGATGAGTAAACACCAACAAACACAATAAAATCATTTTACCTTTAAGACCCATTCCAATTGATGGTCTAATTGAAATCAACTCAGATTACATCCTTCACTTGATGTAAACGTGGCCTGAATCCAATCCATAAGTAGGATCATAAGCACTCGAACATTAGCATATTGAATCGTTGAAGCCCATAAAAAGAATCGTGACATATTCAAAATTTAAATGCTCCAAGAATGGCTTTAGGCCTCCATAACAATACTCATTACTTGCAGTTTAAAATCACACAAATGATCTTGCTAGATAATCTTGATTTCAGTATATTTTAGTACAATTTCTTTGGATACTAAATCGAAAATCCATAAGCAGTAATATAATTAGTACATTCCCAAATTGTTCACATACTTCCTTTTATGTTTCAAGTGTCTTGATTGAGACGAGAGACATGCAATAAGTAAAATTATAGCTTATGATACCATAACACACGATTTTAGACAGGAAGAATAATTTCTTTTATATTCCAAACGAGGAAAAACCTCTCTTTACATAATACAAGTCTAGCAAAATATACAACTAAAATAAATGATCGCAACTTAAATTACCCACGCACTTTTGCTGATAATAATGAAGTATATAACAACATTTTTTTTTTTTAAAAAAATACAAATATAGCAATATCTATCAATGATATGGTCCATTATTGATACACCTCTACTATTGATATAATTTATCACTAACAGACTTAAAAATAGAATCTAAATTTTGCTATATCTACAAACTCTATTGTACTATGTCATATATGCAAATATTTTTTATTTGATTGCTATATTTGCAACTATTCCTAAACTATTTAACCATTGTAATAAATTCTAAGATTAATAACATTATTATCAGATTATATTTCTAGTATGGTCCTCTTAATTAAAATACCTAAGTATAATAGGCCTTAATGAATAATTTTGTAGCAACAGTAAAGCAAGTCAAAGTTATTTTAATATCACATCAACATATTTAAAATGAAAAATACTTGTGTGTTTCTCGAGTATATTTATGTAGTTCATCAAAGTGTCCAAACACAAATTGGTTTGTGGCAAAAAAAAAAAAAAAATTTAAAGAAAAATATTAAAAATATATTTTTTCTCTTTTTTAAATGCATAGAAATGAGTGCAATTCAGGCTGCAATTCAGGCTACACCAACTGTTACTCATTTAAAAAGACAATGATTAGGTGTAGTCTAAGCTACACATATATCATGCAACCCTTTTTTATAATATAGTACAAAAATATATTAAAAAAAATCAATTTTAATTGAATAATTAAGTGGACACCACAAAGTATATATCATAGTACAACCCTTTTAGTTTTGCAAAAATGGCAAAAAAACAAGCCTAGCCCACATTTCACCTTTATATTATTGATTTACCATTGATACACTTTGATATACCTGATATATACTTTGATATAAACTTTGATACCCTTGATACATTTAATACACTATTGATATATACTTGATAATCTTAATACACTCATACACTATTGATAAACACCTGATACACTAATGATAGACACTTGATAAACTTGAATTTTGGTAGGTGTTTTGGTTGGATAAATATTTGCAAAATGCCAAAGGTAGAAGACATAATTGCAAAACACTATTCTTAACTTGCCATCTATTGCAATTTTCTAATTTTAGATAGTAAAATGGATAAAAAAAGTGGCAAAATATGGTATTTACATGGCAACATTTTTACCAATTAACCATTTATTAGAACATATTTGATAGGTAATGGTCAAATAAAATCAGTAACTATTGCACCAAGATTTTCTTTTATTGATGTTGATAAGACACATCAAGGTCAGGGACACATCAATGGCAACTGTTTTGGACTTTATAAAGGAAAAAGTTTATGGAGATGAAAAGTTGGCATGCATAAAAGTTCTAATTAAGATTCAAGTGATGCAGTCTACACTCTCAATTGTTTTAAAGTTTCTCTTACATGTTGTCATTATCAGTATCTCAAATCAAATGGTTGCAAATTAGGTTAGCTGGCAAAAATTGACTACCAAAGAACAGAGGTAGATTTAATTCACCAAAGTGATCATATACCCATGGTGATTTACATGTCTCGTCTTTTAATGTTGGACGTCTAAATCTTTATATCTCACTTATTGTACTTAGACCACATTTACTAGCCCGTAATGATATTTGGTATAATTGTAATGGAATTTCATTGATAGATCAATTGTAATGGGTCACAAGCACAAATGTAATTGGATGCTTTTGATCACGTCTACTTAAGATTATGAATCTGTCACATTTACTGTTATCGTTATGGTTATTGTTTAAGGTCAAACAGTAACGGTAATAGTGAATGTGACGGATCCATAATTCTCTTGTTGTAACAGTAACAATAATGGTAACTATATCGATATCAGTGTAATCTTCAAATGCAATTGGATGGAGCACACTACGCTCGTGAATTAGTTTGCATTTTTTTATTATAGATTTGAAAATAGACCTCAAATGTCAGTACAAGTATGTAACACAAATAAACAACACTAAACGTAATCAAATGGACCCAATTTTTATACTACCATTGATTTATTACGTTTTCGGATAAACATAGCCTTAAAAAGGAAAGAAAAAAGAAAAAAGGAAAAAAAACTCATTTTTCAAACTCTTTCATGAGAGAGTCCCATCATTGAGTTGGGCCAAAACTGGCCCATGGCCCAACAGGAAAGTCCACGACCCGATGCTTGATCACTGGTCCAAACTTTTCAGTTTTCGTTTTTCAATGATTATATTATATTATCAGGGTTTTGAGAAAAAGGCAAAAAATATAAATTTTATTCTTACTTTTAATTTTGGAAAAAGAATTAATTTTCCCCCTAGATTTTCAAATTAGTTTCTTCTAAAACTAATTTTGGTTTAGTTTGAATTTGATCAAAGGTTACACTATAAGTTTTGAATTTTGTTTTAATTCATTAGTTCCTAAATTTAAATTTTATATTTTTAATCTTGATTTTTTACTAAATGTTCACTTTCATTTTTAATGCTAATGTGTATTAATTAATTTAAAATAATTATGAAGTAAAATATTCATATTAATTTTAATTTAATCATAGAAAAAATAGTAAATTTTAATTAATTATAAAAAAAAGTTACCTTTCTAGTTATAAAGTTTCCAAGAATGTGTTGATCTTGACTTCTGAAAAGCTTCTTGAAATATTTCTTAAAAATTTGTAAATTAGAAAAAATAATTTAGAGAGAATAGATAATTATAAAAATTATACTTCTAATTAAAAATGTCATATAATTATTTTAAATAATAATAGCAATTATTTGAGGGACCTTTTAAACTTATTTTTAAAAGTTCAATAACTAAAAAAATGTACGTTTCAAAAATTAGAGACGAAATGTACATGTAATTTTCCCTTAATTATAATTCTTTTAATTATTTTGAATGATTGAAAGACATTAACATTAAAGATTAAATGTGCATATTTAGTGAAGAATTGAAGTTACAAATGTAAATCTTGAAATCCAGGGAATAAATAGAAACAAAATTCAAAGTCCACTATAAGTAATATTTTGGAACTTAGGGACTAAATCAAAATGAAACTCAAAATTTCATGACTGAAAATATAATATTTTGAAATTTAGAATTTCACATAAATTAAATCCAAATTTAAGGGCAACAAATTGTATTATCTTTCTCTTTTATTTTTATACCAACATTCGAGTTTTGAATGCTCCAATGCAAAAATCCATGTTGTTGACCCCAAAATATACATCAAAATTCATGAAAATAAAATTATTAAATGGCCGTATTCAATTTATTATCAAATTGGAGGTAAATTTGGTCCTTTTTAAATTGAATTACTAAGATTTTTTTTTTTAAATACTATGATACTCGAGAATTCAAATTACAAACATTTTAGTTAGTTAGTAACATATACACCATGACACTTAGCTTTTAGATGAGTTTTTTTTTTTCATCTATCCCTCAAAATTTGAACTTGTATTAGTCGACTAGACGAAAGTCTAATTTTAAAAGGTGATTTTGAAAAATATTTAAGCTTAATTTTCATTTAAAAAATGTCTAAAGTCATAAAATATTAAATATATATGTTTTTTAAATGGACAATTATACCGAATCTTAAAATGCATTTAAGAGCAAAAAACTAATAAAGAATCAAAGTAAACAAAAAAAAAAAATAGATTTAATCTACGTATGTGTGTATATATATACAACTCATATATATATTTCAAATTCAAAATCTACACAAAATTGTTTAGATTTTTTAATGGTTTATATCATTTTCAAATTTTCCAACGGGGTATATGCATGTATTAATAATATTGAATACATCGTACACACATCCTATAACCAAATGCATCTGGATACATATATAGGCGATTTATGTACATGTAGTTTGTACATATTTATATTTATTCTAATGACCGTGTTTGCCCATATATGTGGCTATATTTCGTTATGCAACTACACTATTTGTCTCTTCTAAGTTTATATGCATGTATAAATAACATTGAATACATCCTAAAACATCAATTTATTATACGCGAATAATTATATACTCGAAAAAGAGAAGGAAGAACAATGACCTTATGCATCTTACATAGGTGGGGACGGGGGCAGGGATTCCCTGTCGAGAAAACGGGTCCCTGTGGGTTTTTGCCAACCCTATAAGTCCGACCCTATAAGTCCGACCCTATTCTCCTCTTTTCAAATCTCTCCATCAACGTCAGTTTTAGATCTATGAAGAATGAAGGGGCAAGATGTGAGAAAATTTTATAAAATAACAAAAAAAAAAAAAAACTAAAAACATTTTTATGGATAACCTCTTTCTAAAAACTTTACCATTTGTGATCTTGTTGTCATGTGAAATATCAAATTTATCCTCGAATTTTAAATGGCTCTGCGTGCATCCTTCTTCTCCTATTACAAGTAAACGATCTTTCACACTCTACTCCCAAGCAAATCTTTCACATTCTCTCAACTTTCGCCATTCGTTTCTCTCATTTTTGCCATTTTTCATGTTGCAACATCATTCCCATTGTCATTTAATTCTGAAAGATTTGTCGCTTTCGATACATGGGTTAAGGTTTGTTTAGTACATGGATTTAGATCGCTCATTATCTAGTGAACAATCACATAGCTTGTAATACTCAATCACATAACATTATATACTCGATCGCCTAGCTGTTTTATACTTGATCACCTAACTGTTTTATACTCAATTGCTGGCTAGCTTTTTTTATACTCGTGCCTAGTTATTCTGAATACTTATTTCTTTAATGTATCTATTTGGTAGATTTGAGATGGCATACTCACAATTCCCGTTGAGAAGTATTTCCCTGCTAATGTAGGGCAAGACAAACACATTGATGTATTTCCCTGCTAATGTAGGGCAAGACAAACACATTGATCAAGAAGAAATTGACGGAAGCACAGTTGAGGAGGCTTTGGTCCACTACTGGACGTTGATCTTATATTCAATAGCCAACACTTTTTCATCATTTTCTTTTAAGGGAGGTAATTGATGAGAATCTAGATTTCATAAGCTTCGGCATCATGGGGAAGAAGGTAACATTCACACAGGACAATTGTAATTTGATTACTAGGTTGTGGTCCACAGAAGAAAGATTAGAAATGGATACGAGTAGTGAGAGGCTAAGAGATCTCATCCTCAGAACGAATGTAGGTAGCAAACTAATTCTCTACAAGGATGTTGAGACCGTATTTGAAAATAAAAGATTTGTGAATCATGAAAATGCCGAAGGTTGCATTGGTGTTATACATAGAAATGGTGATGATGGGCAAAGACAAAAAAACCCAATCTTCAGATGCTATGACTAGTCATTGATCATATATAAACAAACATTGAAAAGTCTGAAGAACATTTTAGGCAGGAAAAATGACATAACATATTATTGCATAAAGGGATTTGCACATGTATTTCAGGCACATAATTTTTCACTTATTTAAATATGAATTGATTTGTGATGTTATATGTTTGACAACGTTTATTTATTTAATATAGGTATGTGATTACTTTGTAGAAATACAAGTCATTAGAGTGAAGAGTATTTAATGTATTATGCGGTAATCTTGACTTAGATTCATTGACAAAATTGATAAAAATCTTCTGATCTGCTTAAGGTTAATTTTTTTTATGGCTGAATAATCTATGCGATCGCATAGATTAAAATGGGCAATCACATAGCTTAAAATGGGCAATCACATAGCTTATACTGAGTGATCATATAGTTTAACAATCGTATAGGTTTCACTAGGCGATAGCATAATTTTGGAATGCAGTGTTAACTTTTTGTATCTAATATGTTGTCAACTTTTTGTATATAGACTATTATTGTGTCGATACTTGCACCGACAGAAGAGATCAGATATAAAGAGGATCGACTAGCAGAGATTGATCTGATCCAAATGCACGAACAAAGAAAAGTGACTGATGAAGATGCCCCATCAGGGGGTGATGGTGATGAGGGGCATGAAAAAATGGATCTGCTTGCAATATGACACAGCCAACATACTTCCAAAGGGTACGAGTAAGAGGCAACTCGAACATACCGATAAGCACACAAAATCCTCATGAAGCCACAAGAAAAGCAAGTCTTACATAGTTATATGTGAGGAACTTAGACGTTCGCAAGGATTTGGTGAATCTAATGAGCATGGTTTGTCATATGGGTGAGGCCTTCAATGCATGAACTCTTGAGCCAACAAGTGAATAAAGTAAAGCTCTATCTTCGGCGTTTAATTTACTACGCAGTTGCTTATATAAATATCTAAAACGACCATAGATTTTTTAAAAAATAATCTAATCTTAACGTGATTATTAAATATTTTAATCTTCACTAAATCTTATTATAAATTGGTAGATTTTTTTTTTAAAAATAATCTTAACGTGATTATTAAATATTTTAAGATGATTACTTCATTTTAATGTATCATGGATTCACTTTTTTTTTTTTTTTTAAGAAGATAGTTTCAATTTTTTAAAAAGTTTTTTAAAAACCAAATCAAATTTTCTCTATAAATTCACTCAATTATATTCCAAGTTTTCATTGATTATTTTATTTTATTTTTTTTAGTTTCTATTTCGTTAAGAACTTATTTTTTTCTTTACTTATTTTTTTCTTTTCTATTTCGCTAATAACTTTTTGTTTATTTATTTATTTATTTTAATGTGTGTTATGCGTAGATTTTAACTCAGATTATTCTTTCATAATTGGTAAGGTGCTTTCTTTTTATTTTTTCTTTTCCTTTTGTTTTGGTGAGGTAATTCCTTTTTT
>QLSR01000156.1:859962-957460 GCA_031780015.1 Citrullus colocynthis
ATCTTATTAGTCTCCTATATTTCTTTGTTTTTCTTAAATTTACAAATCTATAAACATTAAAGAGGTGGAGGAGAAGATCATTACTTACCATTACTCTAGAGGTTTAAGAAATTTCTCAAGAGTAGCATGTAATTTTTCTTCACTTTTCAATTTTGTAAAGATATATAGTGATTTATTGTACTTTATTATTTTTTTTATATGCTTTTGTAGTTTTTTTTTTTCTTTCCAATTTTTAACTTTGTAAAACCACAGGACTTTAAGGGTTTATAATAATTTATTTTTTTAAAAAATGTTTTTGTACTTTTTTTTCTCTTTTCAAAATAAATACTACAAACCAACTCATTAAATTTAATTGAGAAAATTATAGTATTTTAGAGTTTCTATCTTCATAAGATGGATTTTAAGGTTTGCCTACAAAGTAAAATAATATTTGGTATAGATTAAAATTTAAAAATATTTTAAATTGAAGAGATAATCAAATCATCCTAATAAAATTAAAATACAAAAAAAACAAAATCTATATCATATGAAAATCGTAATCAACTAGCCAAATCAAAAGAATTATATTTCATACCTACAAATTAAATAATTTAAAATCTTTTGGTCTACCGAATCTTGGACGTTAAGATTTTCGTAATCAAAATAAAAAATTATTATTATTTTAGAAAATTTTAAAGATATTTTGATTTACAAAGTTTAAAATATATTAGGTTGGTTTAAATTGAAATTGTAACAAATCAAGTGATATAAAATGAAATAAAATTTAAAAATAAATAGATAATCAAAATAAAAATTAATAATGTGAAGATTTAGGTTTGTCATTTCGGGACTTTTCTAATATAGAAAAGGGATCAAAATATTTACAAATATAGCAAAACTTCACTATCTATTTGCGATAAACTACTATCTGTGTCAACGGATAGACTACAAATACAGATAGTAGTCTATTGTGGTCTATTGATGGACTGTGTATTTTGCTATTAATTGTAAATATTTTCAGCAGTTTTGCTATTTAAGATAATATCTCTGGTCATTTTAGCAATGTTTTATTTATATTATTTTAATAATATAATATATTTTAGTTATTAATGGTTTATTTAAATGATAATTAATTAATTATTTACATATCAACTAAATTTTAATTTAAAATTATTCTCTTCGATTAGTTTAATTTAAACTTTTACATAAATGGTACTTTTAAACTTACATTTTAAACTTTTATAAAACATTGGCAATGCACGCAGTTACAAACTAGTTGAACTAAAAAATGTCTAATCATATTTATTAAGCATAAAGTTAAATTTAATGTTTAACATAACATTTAGTTTTGAAAATTATTACTAATAAATCCCCTAAACTTTCAATTTTGACTCTAACCCTAAAAATATGTGTAATAAATTTATAAACTTGAATTTTATATCTAATAAATCTTAGAAATATTAAAAATATTTAAAATTAATTGTTTTATAAGATAAAAAATTATTTTGTGTCTAATTGAATCTTAAATTTTAATTTTTGTAGTTAATAGATAAATTAATTTTAAAAAGATGTCTGTAATCATACTTATTAAGCAAAAATTTAATTTAATGTCTAGTATAACATTTAATTTTCAACATTTCAAGTATGTAATAGACCTACTTAATGCATAATTGATATTTTATGAATCTATTAAATACAAAATTAGAGAATTCATGGATCTATTAAACATTTTCCAAAGTTTAGGAACTCTATATAAACACAAATTTAAAAGTTTATGGACAAAACTTGTAACTTTATATACATTTGTACTCCAGCATGAAGTTATGGATTCATCACTTAAAATCAAGAACCTAACGTCCAAGACTCAACAAACTAGACAAAGAAGCAACAAAACAAGATATCTAGAATAAAAAATTTAAGATTCAAGATTCAAAGGGATATTTTATTTTAATATTGTTGTTTGAAAAAATAGGTTGTCAAATCATTAATAATGGTAAGAAAGGGCGAGACTTCAACTCGCAACCTCACTTTTATTATTAAAATTATTTATAAAAATATAGTCATTCCCAAATTTAATATAAAAATACAGTTCTTTTGCCGATCCTCTTTTTCTTTTTGGAAAGGAATGATATATTTTTGGCACAAATACTCATCCTTAAAATTCTAAAAAAAAGTTTGTTTCCTTCTAAAAAGAGAAAATCTTAATCTTTCTCATCAAGTTTGTTTGTCGAATAAATGTTAAAAAAAATCTTAACATTCTCCATCTTTTACAAATCTTAGGAAAGAG
The DNA here is from genome assembly GCA_031780015.1 of Citrullus colocynthis. NCBI lineage: Eukaryota > Viridiplantae > Streptophyta > Magnoliopsida > Cucurbitales > Cucurbitaceae > Citrullus > Citrullus colocynthis. The sequence continues at coordinate 862,229 of QLSR01000156.1, forward strand.
TTGTGAATTTAATTTATAGAATATTAATAAAAAAATCATTTTTATTGCCCTCTATTTTTAGAATATTAATAAAAAAATCATTTTTTTATTGCCCTCTATTTTTTTTTTCTAAATTCATTTTTTTAATTGATCATCTAATCTCCTACTTGTTTTTTTTTTTTTTTGAAAAAAAAAGTTCTATCATTTTTTTTTTCTAACCATTAACTTATTGTTATGCTTAAATTTAAATATTATCGAATATTATTTATCTTCATTGGTACAATTTTGTCTCAACAAATTTTATAATCATTAATAGTTTTTCAATTATTTTTATGATTAAATTTATATACCCATTTATTTATTTTGATTGATACAATTTTGTTTCAACAATTCAAGAAGGACCAAATAAAAGAAAGTAATGAAATTAGAAAAAAATAGAAAATGATTAAAAATGAATTTTTTATTAATATTGTTTAAATTTAAATCACACCTAAAAGATGTAGAAGATTAAGATTTTTTTTAGCATTTAATCTACAAACAAACACATTTTTTAAAAAATTTTTAATACTCGATCTTTTCAAAAGACAAGGATCTGCACCAAAAATAATGATGATCAGCGAAACAACTGTAATAAGTTTTGGGAAGGACTATATTTTTTATAAATAGTTTTAATAATAACAATATTAATAAAAATTAGCATGAAAGTTTTTTAAAAAATTAAAAAATGATTAAAAAAACAATAATAAAGTTTTAAAATTAAAGATAAATTAAAAATGGTTACAAATGATTTAATTTTTATGATGAAAATAAAATTACTCCATCTATCTATATATCCATAAAATTATTTTTTTCTATTTTTATATAGAAAATTTCTGCTTTGAAATTTTTTTTAATGTGCTCTTAATTTCAATTTTTTTCAAGTTTTAGTTTAAACCAAAATATTATTTTTTTTATGTAGACATAAACTCAAATTTATTCACTTTTGTAGTGATTTTAAACTTTAATTTAAAATTATAAAGAGATATAAATGACCAAGATGAGAACTCATATTAAAAAAAAAAAAATCAACGTGATATCTCCTCCTAGAGCTACAAACAAAATTTCTACAAAATAAAAAATCTTTAATATGTGAAAACAATGTTGCTATTAATTAAATTAAAAATAAAAATACCATAATACTACAAAAATAATTTCAACACAAAAATAATAAAGAAATAAATTGGAGAGAGCGAAAAAAAAAATGGATGAAGAAATGAACTAGAAAAGAGTTACCTGATTGAGAATGAAAGGTTTAATTTAGCTATAGAAAATTTTGATAACAAAATTATAGTTTTTTTTATTTAAAAATAATCCTTTTAGATTTAGATAGTATATAATTTTTTTCTTTTTCTTTTTTTTCAGTTTTTTCATTTCAATGTGAGGTAGAGTTTGTTTTTTAATTTAATTTTAATTTGATGAAGTAGAGAGTTTGCAATGATTTAAAGTGTTTTTTTTTCCTAATTTTGAAACTAATAAAATCTATGTGAAAGATAAATTTTTTTTTTTTGTTTCACGTGAAATTTTATTTTTTAATGATAAATTTTGAATTTAAATCAAATATTAGAATCAACTAAATTTTAAACCAACGTGAATTGTAAACTATTTAATATGGATCTTTTAAATGAATGAAATGGAAAAAGGGGCAAAAGGGGTAAACCAACATGAATTACATTTTACAACCCTATAACCAATTGCTAAAAGGGGCAAAAGGAAAAATTAAATGTTTTCCTCCGATACCCCCTCTTAGGTAGTATAGATTTATTGCACATTGGCTTGGATTTTTTTTTTTTTTTTTTGAAAAAACATTGGTTTGGTTTAATTTTTCGTTGGCCCCAAAACCAATAAAACTGAACTGACTATCCCAAATCTTATTATTAATAAATTACATATTCTTTTTTATGAAAAAAGATTTTTTAAAAAAATAAAATTCATCGAGTGTTCAACATTCGACCAAAGTAAACACCTCTCTAGATAAATAATTAAATAAATAACATTTCTCTAAATAATTAATTAAGTAATTAATCAAACCCAATTAAATAAAGAAAAATTATTTTAAAGGACAAAAATGTTAAAAATATTTGACAAATAATAGCAAAATATCATAGCCTATTTGCGATAGATTACTATTTGTGTTGTCTATTATGACACAGATAGACATAGATAGTAGTCTGTCGCAGATAGACTTAGATAGTAGTCTGTCGCAGATAGACTATGATATTTTGCTATTATTTGTAGATATTTTTGTTTATTTTCTTATATTTGAAAATAACCCCTAAGTAATAATTTTTCAATTAAATAGATAATTTCCCTCTCATCACATCTCTAAAACTACCATATTTTCCTAAATACTTTCAAAACTACAATATTTCTCAAATATTTTCTAAATCTACCATTTATCTCCAATTTTTCAGATTCAAAGAGATATGGGAGATGAACAAAGAAATGACAAACAACTAGACAATACCAATAATAAAAGGAAGCAAACAATTATGAATAAGAATATAAACACTAATTTTACCAAACCTCCAATTTGAAATGATTAATCTTTCTTATGAAAAGAAATATTAAAAAAACTTCTTTTGATTTCTAGGTTTTTTTTTTCCTCTCTCTTTCCAATCCATTCTTCAACAGTCACTAGCGATATAAATATATATATTTTTCTTTTTATCCAAAGTTCGTAAAATCGATGAAGAAAAACCTCATAGAACACAAGAACCCTAATTGAAAAATAGACTCAACAAAGACAGAAATTAAAAAACAGTTATACCCAACCTAGAGGGATTTTTTTATTGAAATATTGCATTTAGTAAAAATAATTAGGAAAATATTGTAATTTGGAAACTATTTAGGAAAATATGGTAGTTGGGAGGAGAGAGAAGATTGAAAAGGGGAAAGAGGTTTTGAAGGCAAAGGTCGAGACGTCAACCTTCTACCAAGGCAAAGGTCGAGACCTCAACCTTCGACCAACACAAGGAGGCCTCAACCTTCGACTAATGCAAGACCTACCTTCGACTAACGCAAGGAGGCCTCAACTTTCGACCAACGCAAGGTTGAGGCCTCAACCTTCAATCAACGCAAACCCACGGGTGGAAACTTTTGCAGAGATTCTGTCCACCGCAGGTCTCGTTGCATCGTCGCAGAGATTTCGCCGCAGGTCCCGTCGTCGCGTTGTTGCAAAGAATCCGCTGCAGGTCCAGTCGCGTCGTCGCAGAGATTCCCTGCCGCCGCTGCCGCTGCCGTTGCTGAGGCCTTCTGGTGTCCGTGACTTATGGTCGAGGGTTCTCTTTAAATACCTCCCCGCCCTCTTCTTCCTCCCAGTATTTCTTCTTCCAATTCCTTGCTTCTCCTCCTTCCGAATCCGAGCAGTTCCCACTATTTCCTCTCATTTTTGCAACTTCTCACAAATACTCCATTTTCTCCAAATTTTCTCCCTTGATTTTTTCTAAAGAATTTGATCTATCGAAATATTCTCTTTTTCTTTTTCCAAATTTACAAGGTTTGTAATTTTGATTTATGAAATATATATTTTTTTAAGATAATATAAACTTTGTTCTCTATTCTCATGTTATTTTTTTTTACAGTATTTATTACTATTTGGAAAGCAAAGATCAATCATTGTCACTTTGAGGAAGAAAAAAAAGTAAACCATTGCTGAATTTGTGAGTTACCATTTCATTTTCTGATATTTATATTATGCTAAACATACCATTTTAAGCTAGATATGTCATTTTAATGTTCGTATTTATTTTGTAGTCTTTGAATTGAATCATATTTATATATTGATGTTATGAGTTTTTTCTATAATTTTTTCCCTTACTGTAATCGTGCTTCTTTCTTCGAGGAGGGTCTTGATCTTTAGATTTCTTTTTTCTAAAGAATTTCTTGGAAAAGTATTTCTTCTTCTTACTCTTTTCGTCCTTTGGTCCTTGAGTCTGACCATACTGTTTGCAGAAGGTGCCTAATTCCTTTCGATAGTCGGAATCTTTGATCACCTTTGTTGTGTGTTTATTCTCTGTGCAGAGATTAACACATATCTTTTGGACTGTCGATGAAATATCTCCATAGGTAAGATTTTCCCAGTCTATTTTTTGATTACCAGATTCTGCCGTCATAGTCTGGTAGAATTTTTGAGATATGTAGTACGGCAATCCTTCGATAAATTTTTGTTTCCAGATATCCGCTCCACATGTTGTTAAGGTATACAGACGTGCCATAAAGGTGTCTTTATACCATTTGTATCTGCTCATCTTGTGACACTTCAATCTAAGAAGAGCTTCAGTTGCTAGATTTGAATGAACTGGAGTACTTCCAATGAAGTGTTTAGTCAACGTATAAAGTAATTGGTTGACCATGTCCGGTTCTTCAGTTTGCATTGGAGTTGAGGAGCTTTCTGTTTTGACCTCGGTTTTGGTAGCGGTCAATATCCGCTGTCTTTCCTGCTCCGTCAGCAAATTGTGCCACCAGCTTCTCAGATTTCCAGTAAAACCTTGTATGAGAAACTGAGCTGTTTCAAGAGTTGATTTTCTGGTGCTGTAGGCTGTAGCAGCTATCAGCATCTCTTGAAATGTGTTCATTATTTGAGCTTTAGAATATCCATCGATATTCCAAGTAATGAGAGATTGACCATCATAAGTGTTTTTCTCATGATGTAGATCATCCCATCCTAAGTCAGGAGGAGATGGTTGAGGATAATGATTCTTCATATCTACTGTTTGAGTGACAGAAAGAATTTTTGAAGTAGTTGTTTGCAGCAAGGAATCTTTCTTGATCATATTGACTCCTTTTGCTTCTTGTCCATCCTTCACTGCTTTTGATTCTTTGAGAGAAAGAGCAGCGAGACGTTTATTGATTTTAGCAAGATAATCTGAAGCGTCTTCTTTGAGTTTGCCAATATTAAAGCTATTTGGCTGAAATATAGGCTGATTTGGATTGACTTGAGGAATTTCGGGATGTTTATTCTTCAAAGGAAGTCCCAGATTTTCAATTCGTTCTACTGCCTTGGAGAATGTAGAAAGAACCTTATTTGTAAAGTTGAGTTGGTGTTGGATATTCTTTATCTCACGAACTCCAACCTTTTGAACTTTATCTTCAATGATGGTCTTATAGGGGGATGAGACCATCTTGATGGTAGGAATTGTGGGATGAGGGAAATAAGCTTCTTCCTCAGGAGGATAATTAGAAGTTACCTCCTTTCCTCTGGCTGTAACCCAGACAGTTGATTCCTTGATCATGGCTACGTGGCCATCTGCTTGTAATTTCTTGACAAGAGCTTCATTTTTGGCTCTTTCAACCTTTAGCATGCCTTCAATAAATTGAGGCATGGTAAGGAACGGCTTCCTTGTTTTGACAGGTGCCTTGACCCATAGATCGATGTATTTGCTATAATGTTCTCTGAATCGTTCTTTGTCGTCAGAGATAACATTAATCTGATTGTAGACTGGTTCCGATCTCCTTTCCATATCGGATTGAGTAGGAGAAAGGGATCCATCTTCTTTTTCATATTGAACGTCAGGGATTCGTTGTGAGAAATCCACAGATGCTCTGATCGACTCAGATCTTCTTAGGGTATTTTCATAAGAAGTTTCTGATCTAATTGAAGACGTACTTGGACGGCTACTCATGATTTCACTTATCCTAGGATAAGAGATTCTTGTATTATGTTAGGCTAGAGCCATTGAAAGATCTTCTTTGGATCTTAAATTTTTTGAAGATAAAGAGGGAGAAGAAGAAGAGGTAGCGTCGATGATTGCGGGAGAGTGAGGAGAGAGTTTAGAAAGCATTTTGGAGAACATGGGGGAAGAAAGAGAATCCATTGGATTATTGATGATGAACTTTAATTCTTTATGGTAATGTTTTCTTTTATGAAAACGGATTTATGATTAAATAGTAATAAGATCTTCGATCAATCAATCAACTCTAGATTTGAATATCCCCATGGTTTTATCATGAATTTCAAAGGAATTTGTTCATATCTTGAAGGTTCACCACTCCTTTATCAAGATTTCCAGAACTAATTCGTTTGATTTTCATGTTTCAAACCACTTGAATAGACTAAGTCGAGGAGAGATACCCAATCTTATTACTCTTTAAACTAAGTCAGAAATCATAAAAGAGAACGATTACCAAAAAGAGATCTCAGAACGCCATCCTTCCTCATTCGGATTCAGAAAAGGGATTACTCCATAGAAGAGAGAGAAGTAAAATGTATGATGAGCTCTCTGGCTCTGATACCATTGAGGGTCGGATTCGATTGCTATTTACAGTGAAAGATTCCTTAATAATTGCTACACAGCAATTATTAACATTCACTATTGTCTTCACAGTGGTCCAACAATAATTGAAAAGATACAAAATAATTTTCAGAATGACCGACAGGACAGGACCCCTATCTTGACCTTATCTGAAAATCTTATCTTATCTTTGAATTTCTACTAAAATCTAAAGTTAGTGGGACAGGACCCCCACTAAGGATAAAACGCAATAAAGCAAAAGAAAACAATAAAGATAGATTTGATATGTCTGCCGCCTTGTCTTTTCTTCAATCTGAAAACTTGCTTGAGAAGATAATGACGTCACCCGATTGTCTTCTGCCTGGTACGGAATATAACTCTTGATAGATTAATTTCTCTCTTTGTAGCGCACATGCTCCCAGTCTGGACTTACTACGGCTTCCCGCCTTGCTGCCATCGGAGCGTCCGCAGGCCTTGCTACAAAAATCGAAACTAATTCTTCAAGAATTCTCCTGGAAATAATTCCACTCAGAGTTATTCCTTTACGCCGACTGCGTTGCCTAAGGTTGGTGAGTCCTCTGCAGAAGTGTATCATCTCCGTCATGGAGTCTTCTCTTACAAATGTTCTTCTTGAAGAAATTAAAATCAACAGACTAGAGAAAGCAAGGATAAGGTCGGAATACAATGACCTTATCTTAAATAAATTCGATAAAATTTAAACAAATTAATTTACATCTATTTACAAAAATATAAAATACACTTGAATTATACTTGAAATACCAATTTTTGGATTAATATGGTTGAGTATCCAAAAATGGGTCGTTGATGTCGATGCCGTCGAATGGATCGTAATCTAAGTCGTCGACATTGTTTACAGAGGCTGGAGAAGCGCCTTCTGGTAAGTCATCGTTGTCGTCTGAGAGATTTATGACAACGTTATTGACAACAGAATTAAACTTTTGTTGAGTGCTTGCTCCGGCAAGGGTTGTCATGACCGCGTTCTTGGTGAGGAGAAATTCTTCGTCCTCTTGTCTGGTCATATCTTGAAGGTGAACGTTGGCTTTGAACCAATCTTTGATCTTGCCAACTTCGAGATGAGAATAATTGAATTTTTCCCACCACTTGATTCTGAGAGTTTTACTCAGAGCTTTGAAATTTCCCGAAGGTCCTAGTTGGAAATTCCAGCAAAAGATCCAGGGAACTTGGAAATACAAAGCGAATCTAAACGTCTTTGAGAGGAGCGACGCATAGATACTTTGTTGGAATAGGTGGTAAGAACGTTGAACTTCTACCGGAAAAACTTCTTCGGAGAGTCCAAAGTACATCCACCATGTTTGAAACCAATTTGGAAAGTGCATCTTGTAAGCTTGCTTACAGAATGTCACAAACCAAGAGTGGTTGTAGGCTTGAAGCCAAAAGACAATATACTATGCCTTAGTATAGTCACGGTAATTGTATGATGGCGGTTTGAAGGGTTGAGAAAATTTCTTTCCCACGAACATCCCCGTCTCCAGTAGGATGGAGTGAGAACACGAAGAATCCTCAACTTTGAATAAATGATCTTTGAAGGATCATTTTTGTCTGGGACATGATTAATTTCAGCTGATTTTGAATCAACCAAAATATACTCATAGAAGGTCCTTGTTTTTGAGAGATCCTCAGGTAGGAAGTTAAATCCATGAGGAAATATTTGATTACAGACTTCTTGGACGGAGGGTCCATCGAATTCTGGTTCTATGGTTAAATCAACCATTGTGGTCTTGGTGAAATAACCATTAGTTGGAGGCCGAGGCTGGAATACCTTTGGCCTAACGATTTAAGAGTATGAGGAAGGATTCCTCGGAATTGCAAACCTTGAGGAAGCGGCCGGGGAGGCGGCACGCTTATTTGGAGTTGTTGGCCCAGAAGGTCGCAACAACGTGGTTGAAGGTATGGAGGGAAGACTCGAAGAGTCTGTTTGAATAGTCAACGTTCTTTGAGCAGAACCTTGACGTCGCCTGGATACTTGTTCAAACTGTAGATCCATGGCGTAATTTTCTGCAGTCATAGGTGATGGTGCAGATGATTGAGCTGGGGATTTTCCCCTTGAAGGAGTAGTTCCTGAAGAGGAAGCTACCGATTGAGATGGTCCTTTCGGACTATTATTTTGTTTTGGTGGTGGCCGTTGCCGGCCGGGAGTTGGTTCCATTTAGGAGAGAATTCAAGGCTGGAGGAGTGTTCTTCAAGAGATGTTCTCTTGAGAGGTAATCAGCTAATGAATTCTCTGTGCCTTTTATAGGCTCTATCTTGAAATCAAAGCAAGATAAGATCGCCTGCCATCTTGCAAAGATTTGTTTGGAGATAAGATTCTTGACATCTTTTTCAAAGATGTATTTGCTGGCCTTTGAATCAGTTCAGATAAGGAATTCCTTATTGATAAGGTCTCCTTGGAACTTCTGAACGAAGAGTACTATTGCTAGTACTTCCTTTTTGACTGTGGAATAGTTCCTTTGTGCACTATTCCATACTCCGGAATGATAACGGACAATAGAGATTTTTCCGTTAAGTTCCTGTTTGAGAATGCCTCTGTAACCGATATCGGATGCATCTGTATCAATTATGAGTTTGGCCTGTTCATCCACCAAGGATAAGCATGGGATGCTTTTGGTCAGGCTTTTGATTGATTGAACTGCCCGAGTGTGCTCGTCCGTCCATGGTTTGTGATTCCTTTTTAATCTGTCATATAATGGCAGACAGATTGAGCGGAGATTGCGGATGAAATCACCGATATAATTGACACAGCCAAGAAACCTCTGTAGCTGAGTTTTGTCTTGAATCTCATCTGGAAATTTGTCAGCAAATTACAGGGATCGTTGGATAGGTTTGATTATTCCTTGATTAATTTCATAACCAAGAAATCTGATTTTTGTTTGAAATAACTTGATCTTTGGTTGAGAAACCACAAGACCGTTGGATTTGATAGCATTAAGAAACATCCTTAGATGTCTGAAATGCTGATCGACTGTATTTGAGAATATCAAAACATCATCAATGTAGACGATTGTGAAGTCTTGATATGGGTTGAATATATCATTCATGATTTTCTGGAATTCGGATGGAGCATTCTTCAATCCGAATGGCATAACATTCCATTGAAATTGTCCAAATGGAACGTTGAAGGCTGTCTTGTATATGTCAGCCGGATGGATTTGGACTTGCCAGAATCCTGATTTCATATCGAACTTTGAGAAGACTTTTGCTTGAGCAATTCTCTTCAGTAGGTCTTGGCGATTAGGAATTGGATACCTAATCCATTTGAGAACTTTGTTTAAGGGCTTGTAATTGATAACAAGCCTTGGAACGCCTCTTTCTTTCTCAGCCTGATTGTTAACATAAAAGGCCGAACAAGACCATGGGCTTTTTGATGGGCTTATTAATCCCCTTTTGAGAAGATCCGTAATTTCGTCTTTACAGATTTTGACCAAATCTTTATTCATTTGAATGGGCCGAGCCTTGGTAGGAATTTGGGCCTCTTTGAATCCATCTTCATATGGTAATGTTACCATATGTTTCTTCCGATCCCAAAATGGGTTTAGGAGATTTGAACAAACTTCCTTTTCGAGTTGTCTTTGGAAGTTCTGAATTTTTGCCTGAATTGATGGCTTTTGAATCTCAACAGCCATTTTGCACGTTTTGATGTCGTCTTGAAGGAACTCAATCTGTTTTTCCTTGCTGACGACTCTATTAATGAATTGATGAATTTCTTCTTCAATGTTTGAAATATACTTAGGAGTTACTGGACGAGTGAACTCGAAAGTTATTTCTTCGTTGAATCTTCTTGAGACTATACCTTTTTCAGTAACATGGAAAGGATATATCTGAGTTAGGAATGGAGTTCCTAGGATGATTCCTTCATTAAGGTTCTTCACTAGAATGAATGTATTGACTAAGCACACATTTCCTTTGCATATGTGTACTTTTGATAATTTGAACTGGATGTTAAGAGGATGTCCTTCGGCTCCAGATAATGATTCCTTCGTCTTTTCGAAGTATTTAGAAGGGACAAGTCCTTCTTGTATAACATTTTGATCAACTCCAGAATCAATAAGCGCTAGAGCTTCGAGCTGGAAGTCTTTAATTTTGAAGACTATCTTTGACATCCATTTTTGGTTATGGATTTTGCTGATACTATTGATATTATCTGGTTCATCTATCAATAGTGTCTTTATTGTGATCTTTCTTCCAAAATCACTTGTTGAAGTTTCTGGATTTTCTCCTGAAATTTGAAACTCTTGAAATGCTTGAAACGCATTCTCAAGATAAGTGAGCCGTTGCTTATTGTCAGCAACTTCTCTTTTGAGAATCTTTACTTCGAGGTGAAGATCTTCGACTTGAATGGGCAATTTGGCTTCGCCCTTGATCCGATTCAATATATCCTGATATGAATACATGATCGGTTTTTGAATTGTCTTTTGAGGCATTTGCTCTTCCAAACTTTGCCTTAATTTGAGAAGACAGGCTCTTTTTGCTTCCTCATCAGGGATCTGTTCGATGAGTTCAAAAAGAGTTTCTTGATCTTTTGTGATAACATTGATATGACCAGAACATTTACCAGCACATTGCCCTGTGCAGGGTATTGCTCCTTCGTCATCACTTGATTCGCTTTGAGAGTAGAATTCTTCTTCAGAAGAAGTTTCCTCTTCTTGTAGAGTGTTGATATAATCTTCTTCTGATGAAAATTCTGATTGGGAAGAGGTATCTTCATCCCATCTTATAGCATATAGAAGGGATTTCTTCGTCTCTTCATCTATTGTAAGAGCATTGATCCTCTCCCTTAGGGGACAACGGTTGGCATAGTGACCCTTTAGATTTCTTTTTTCTAAAGAATTTCTTGGAAGAGTATTTCTTCTTCTTACTCTTTTCTTCCTTCGGTCCTTGAGTCAGACCATACTGTTTGCAGAAGGTGCCTAATTCCTTTCGATAGTCGGAGTATCCAAAAATGGGTATTTCAAGTATAATTCAAGTGTATTTTATATTTTTGTAAATAGATGTAAATTAATTTGTTTAAATTTTATCGAATTTATTTAAGATAAGGTCATTGTATTCGGACCTTATCCTTGCTTTCTCTAGTCGGTTGATTTTAATTTCTTCAAGAAGAACATTTGTAAGAGAAGACTCCATGATGGAGATGATACACTTCTGCAGAGGACTCACCAACCTCAGGCAACGCAATCGGCGTAAAGGAATAACTCTGAGTGGAATTATTTCCAGGAGAATTCTTGAAGAATTAGTTTCGATTTTTGTAGCAGGGCCTGCGGGCGCTCCTATGGCAGCAAGGTGGGAAGCCGTAGTAAGTCCAGACTGGGAGCATGTGCGCTACAAAGAGAGAAATTAATCTATCAAGAGTTATATTCCGTGCCAGGCAGAAGACAATCGGGTGACGTCATTATCTTCTCAAGCAAGTTTTCAGATTGAAGAAAAGACAAGGCGGCAGACATATCAAATCTATCTTTATTGTTTTCTTTTGCTTTTTTGCGTTTTATCCTTAGTGCGGGTCCTGTCCCACTAACTTTAGATTTTAGTAGAAATTCAAAGATAAGATAAGATTTTCAGATAAGGTCAAGATAGGGGTCCTGTCCTGTCGGCCATTCTGAAAATTATTTTGTATCTTTTCAATTATTGTTGGACCACTGTGAAGACAATAGTGAATATTAATAATTGCTGTGTAGCAATTATTAAGGAATCTTTTACTATAAATAGCAGTCGGATCCGACCCTCAATGGTATCTTTCACTATATTTCTTTTAGTTATATAATTTTTCAAAAATAATATATTTTTTTAGTATCCATTTTTTAATTAAAAAATTTAGCTTAAGAACTTTTTTTTAAAAAAAATAATACTAATTTTTTTTAAAAAAATAATATTAACTTTTAGAAGAAATAATATTGATTTTTAGAAGAAATAATATTGATTTTTACTAAAAGAAATAATATTAGTTTTAGAATTTTTTAAAAATAATATTACCTTTTAAGTTCTTTTTGTTTTTTAAATTTAGTATTACAGTAAATTTTAATTTTTTAGTATAAATTTATATTTTCGTTGCATTTTAGATATTACTAGATTTTTTTAATATTAGAGTTTTTAGTTAAACAATTAGTGATGTATATTGTTGTTTTCTTTTATTAGAAAATGATAGACAAGTGTTTGGGGTTTATGTTGTTTACAAATGGTCATATGATTGATGATGTTGATGGAGTTGAATATGACAACCGTAGGGGTTTTAACATAAATGTGAATAATGGACTTGTTTTTGAACAATTTGTTGAAATGATTGGCTTGTCACTTGGTGTAGATATGAGATCAAACCACTTAGAAATAATATACGGACATCCTAATCTAACACCATTAGGATTGGGATGACTCATACAAACTGTTGCCCAGGTGGTTGTATATGGTTAAGCATACAAATCCCGACACATGAGTGGAGTGGAGAATAAAGAGGACACTTACTGAAGGACATGCCATCCTTACTTCTGTATTTTGGGTATTTGGTCCTTGTATAGAAGCATTTAATAGATGTCGGCTGATTATTCAAATAGACAATACTACTTGTATGGAAAATATCGAGGAAAGTTGCTAATTGCTACATCAATTGATTCGAATGGGCATTTTCTTCTTCTTGCATTTGCTATTGTAGATGAGGAGTCTGCTGACACGTGGGAATGGTTTTTAAAACACCTCAGAGAAATTGTTATACATGAAGAGGTGTGCTTGATTAGGAATCGGCATGGTGGCATCATCTCGGCAGTGAACAATCCAGAAAATGGTTGGATAGGGCCAAAATGTCACCATAGATTCTGCTTACGCCATATTGTAAGTAATTTTAATAAAAAATACAAGTTCAATACATTACAAAATTTTGTACATCGTGCTGGATGTCAGTTCCAAGTTCGCAAGTTTAATAAAGTAGTGGAAGACATCAAGCGAATAAATAGGAGTTGTATGAGTTTTTTTTGACAATATTGGATTGAGCAATGGACTCAAGCGCACAATGGAGGGTTTAGGTATGGGCGGATGACGACGAATATCAGAGTGCATCAATGGAGTCTTCAAAGGAGCTCGAATGTTGCCGACAAATGCTCTTGCTCAAATAACATTCTACAGGTGTGTAAATTATTTTGAGAAAAGAAGAGAAGAAATAAGAGCTACCTTGGAGCGTCGAGATAAATATACCTGGTAATTTTCTTTTTAGTAATCAATAATTTGTTCCGAATATTTTTATAATATTGAGTGAGCAAATATTCAGGTACGCACATGAAAAAATCTCAAAATGGGCTGCAAGATCCAATAAACATGAAATCCAATCATATGATCGATATGAAGGTGTATTTCATGTGAAAACCGAATGTCATAGCCTCAATTCTAAAGGAGGAAATATTCAAATACTGAAACTAAGTGATTTCGGACGGTACTGTTCATGTAACAAGTGGCAAGCATTTGGCATTCCATGTTCGCATTTTATGGCAGTTTGCTCACGATTTAACATGAACTATGAAGATTTCATTGAGGACTACTATAAACTATTGACATATGCTGCATGCTACTCTTCTCAGTTTCAACCTGTACCGCATGAAGATTACTGGATCACACCTTCTAATATGCCTGTTTTACATACCAACCCGACGTTATTGACAAAACCTGGTAGACCAAAGAGTTCACTATATCATAATGAGATGAACAAGACAGAACCAAGTTCTCAAATACGTTGCGGATTTTGTAATCAGTTAGGTCATAATCGAAGGAAATGTCCTTCATTACAAAGACAAACACCAGACAGTTAGAGATTTTTTCCGTTAACATTTCTATCATGTAACCAAGGTTTTAATAATGAAATTAATATTTTTATCATGTGTCTCACTATCTCACTCTCTCTCGCTTTTAAGTGCTAATTTATTTGTATGTTTTACTCGATAAATATATAATTCGTTTTCTTCTAGATCATGGCTTTAAACCCAGGACCGATTGATCCCGATATTTTATACAATCAATCTGTTTATCGATCAACAAATGTATGTCAAGATCGAACTACAGGCGAGGCGGTTGTTTATCGTACCATCCCACTTCATCGTCGCATACTACCACTTCATCGTCGCATACTACCACTTTTGCATGCATCAGGCTTTTATGGGGTTGCCATACTAGGATTCATTCAGTTAGACTGACACCTTATCACTGCAATTGTTGAGAGATGGAGGCCAGAGACCCATACATTTCATGTGCCTACTGGAGAAGTCACTATCACGCTCTAGAATATAGAAATATTGTTTGGGTTACCTATCGATGGCGACCCTGTTATTGGGGTACTGCATGACGATTGGCTGCATATTTGTCAGATGCTACTCGGTGTGACCCCACCTGCAAATAAAATTAGGGGATCAAGGTTGAGTCTAACATGGCTAGGGACACAATTTCTAAGACTTGATGATGATGCAGACGAGGAATCTGTCACGAGATACGCAAGAGCATACATACTGCAAATGATGAGTAGAAGTCTATTTTCTGATAAATCAAGTCACTTCGTGCACCTAATGTTCCTTCCACTGTTAGCCAATCTCCATGAGGCGGGACGATATTCTTGGAGTGGAGCGTGTTTGACATGGCTGTATAGACAGCTATGTAAAGTAACAAAACCTGATGTTTGTAAAATCGCTGGGCCTCTGATATTGCTACAAATATGGGCTTGGGAACGATTTCCAACAATGGCTTCAAAACTCCGACATGTCAACGATCATCAATTAGCATAGCAGAACGAGCTTACGGTTCTCGGTATGTCATTTTAATTTAATTTAGCTAATATTTTTTGTGACTAATATAGTTAATTTTAAACCTAAAATATTAATTTAATAATATAGGTGGAGAGACAAATTTTGTATAACTAGGTCAGCTACACATGTAGTGAGTCAGTATAGATATATGCTTAATCTGCTTCAACCTGACCAGGTATGTGAATACTAAACCCAAATGAATTTTCTATACATATTTTTTATATATACTTATATTTAATATTTTTAATATAATATGTTACATTTTAGATTATTTGGGAGTCTTACAAAGTTGTTATAGACACTTTGCCCAATTTTTGTACGAGTGGTCAAGACATATGGCGGACGATGAGCTCACTCATATGTTTTCACATTGTTGAGTGGCATCTTCCTGACAGGGTAATCCGACAGTTTGGTTTCAAACAGGATGTCCCATCGGAGTGCAATACTGAACCCCTACTACATGACATTAACTTGAGAACTGCAGATTGGTCTAAAAAAGTTGCACATTTGGTAGTGTGATGACACTATCGTAGAAGATTTATTGTAGTCGGCGTTTAAGTTGGGCAATTCGATAGGGATGCAATTCAAGATTACATCCTTTGGTATAATAATATTACAAGACGCTACATTACTCGTCTGGGAGCTGCTTTGGGTCATTTGGTATATAACCAAATATTGTCTAATTATTTTTTATTTAAATTTATTTGAAATATTATCTAATTGTTTTTTAATTCACAGAGATTGAGCAATAGTAGTCTTCATGATGTTGCAAATGATCCATATCAAGTATTTATTATATGCAATAATAACGCAAGTTACATGGAGGAATTACACTACATGTACGATATACTTATTGCACCTCCACCAGTTCCTACACATAGGGGACGTGCTCGAGCAGAAGAAGATGAGTTTGATGCGGTTGACAATAATGTGGAAGAATTGCCTCCTATGATGCAGACGCAAACACAGAGCCAGACTGGTTATGCTAGTCCGATGATGATGCAACCAGCCTTTGGTTTAGGATATTATGATTCAGAGGTTGGGCCATCGTCTTCATACATGCATACACATGGACACGGCATCTATGAAACGCCTATAGAGGTACCAGAGCAACCAGATCCACTAGAGCAACCTAGAGTGCAAAGTTGACCATGCTTACTAGCTCGAAATCGGCGACGTCCGCCTTGTGGGACACATTGAATTTTTTTGTTATTACTAATTTTAGTGGAAAAAAAATTGTTGTATTAATATTGACACTTTAATTTTATATTGGTTGGTTAGTGATAAAATATATGTTTGTTATTATAACGGTTTTTAAAAGAATGTTAGTTAAAATAATATTATTAAAGTACAATACTAAATTTATAAAACCACAATATTTTTTAAAATTTTCCAAAGTGGGAAAATGGAAGGTGGGAAAAAAACAATTTAAAAAAAAGAAAAATTTGGTCGAGGGTTGAACTCGACCAAGGAAAGAAGAAAAAAAGCAACAAGAAGGTCGAGGGTTGAACCCTCGACCAAAGAACATTCCCCAAATCCCAGTTCCCAAAAAAAACTACAATATTTTCATAAATATTTCAAAACCTACAATATTTTCTTAAGTAATTTATAAAACCACAATATCTTTTTAAATTTTCCAATCTAGAGCTATGGTCGGATGCCAAATGATACGAAAATCCTACTTTGACAAGATCATTGAAAGAAGGAGAGTATGCAGTTGATTCTCCATATCATTAATTACTGAAGAATCATAAGACTAATATCCCATCATTACTCATGCACAGACCAACTTCCATCATGACAGACGTAACCAACATGTCACCCACATGTCTTACGAAACCCTCCCCCTTCCAAGACCATTTTGATAGGTTGATCATCATATTTGGCCCAATTAATATAGATCTACAGTCACATCATGTGAAAATCCCATCGTGGTGGCCTAAATCCTGTACAAGACAATCATCTAGTGCCCGCATCAAAATTCACGTTATCATATGACAACATTCAAATGTTGGGATTTATGCCAAAAACCCTCATAGTTAATTAGTTACTTGACATAATAGTTGATCATTTTAAATATGCAATAATGAGTTATCCATTATGGGAAAAATTCAAGGTTATTTCATTAGACTTGAATAGTATGTAGTTGACATACATGTGGATAATGTTCAAGTAATAACCTAAATGGTCTATAGGATATGGATTAAGGTTCGATGTCTTATCCTGGTAACACTATGGTTATGAACCAATTTGTAAGTGTTATGAATGTTGTCAGTGTTTGATTCAAATTGTTGGTGTGACGATATGAGAGTGTTAGTATCCTATACAATGAGTTTGTATAATATCAGATTGTGAAATATTTAATCTCTCTTTGTAATGCCATTAACTGAAGAGATTAATATTTCAAGGACAGCCATATGTAACTTGATCTCAATCCTAAGTGAGTTATGGACTGGGCCTGCCTATGAAGACTTGTTCTTTGATTTGAATGGGTGAGAGTGGCTTGAGTCATTGATTCAATAAGCCTACCATTTTGAGGACGAGACCAAGTGGGGAGCTGGGAACATAACTAAACAAGATAGAATTCACTCTTTCCCGTCTTTAGTGTAAATGATGAGCAGTTCTCTTAAGTGCTGATTCTAGGTCTTGAACAAAAGGTACCTACCCTCTCACTTGCCTGAGAGGAACTTGGTTCATGGTGGACCATGTACAGATTGTTCATTAGAGGAATCAGTGGTACTTAAGTAAGTAATTACTTAAGTAATTTGACCCAACTGTAATTACAAACAACTCGTAAATCCACAGACGCAACATGTTCTACAGTGCGAAAAGTGCAGCTATAGGTCTTTAGTGGAGTGGCTCATAGTTAATTTAATTAAAAAGTTTAATTAATTAACATCGAAACATTGAAGCTTCTAATCTGTAGGTCCATTAGGTCCGTTGCTAAAGGTAAATAAGGACTATTAGTTTTGAAAGAATTTGAATTGTTCAAATTATTTAAGGGGATAACCTTATTTGTGTGTGATACAATTAATATAATGCATTTAGGTAGATTATAATATAAAGTTAATTTTGAACAAGATTAAAAATTAAACTATATAATAAAAGGAGATTTAACATATTTGAATATGGTTCAAGTATTAAATTAGTATGAATAAAATTCATATTATAACTATAGGTTAACAATTTAATATGAATAGGATTCATATTAAAAGTATAGGTTATTAAAATAATTTGAATTAGATTTATATCAAAACTATAAGTTAAAATCAATAGGAATGAGATTCAAATATTTAATTAATTGATTATGAGATAATTAAGTATGTAAATTAATTAAGTAATTTAATTAATTTAAATTATTTATTAATTGTTAATAAATAAATTGAATAAAGGATGTGGGTGGTTATTTTAATTAATACCCACCTCATGTTATTAAGATTTAAAAAAAAAAAAAAAAGAGAGAAGTTGAGAGGATAAATGTGAAGGGATATGAATCTCGGTGGAAGCGTGTGATCGCTTTCTTTGATTTCTTGAAACAATTAAAAATACAAAATAACAAAAAAAATTTATGAACCATATCGTTGCTAATACGTGACTCACAATAAAATCACCTCTCGAAACTGATTTTCTTCTTCTTGAATTCTTTTAACTCCACGAGATCTTTCTTGCTATGATTATGGTAGGGATCTAGCTTGTGGGAACTGCTTCTTGAAAGAATAGAGAGAATGTGTATAAGTATTTTCCAAGAACTTTTCTTAAAAAAATTGAAAAAATGTCTAGAGGGAGAGTTTTAGAGTAATCACTGAGATTATTTTTGTAGAAAATGTGTCTTACGAGGGCTCTTATAGAACTCGACAAGTTACTCTGGATACTATTTGGGATAACTACAAAGATTTTAAATTAAATATTTAATAATATCTAATATTAATAAATATTTACTCAAATAATATCTCATATTAAATGGTTGAAAATATTTAAATTGTATTTAAATATTTAGGGATGTTTTCAAAAATAGAAAAACCATTGAAAATAATTACAATATAACAAAATTTTACTTTCTATCTGTTATAGACTACGATAGACTCAAATAAACATCTATCACTTTACCAGATAGCCACAGATAGATGTCTATTTGGGTCTATCGCGGTCTATCACAAATACAAAGTAAACTTTTTATATATTTGTAAATAGTTTGATATTTTTTCTATTTATAATAATTTTCCAAATATTTATCTGCTGCGCAATCTTTGATTTGAATCTCATCAAAATTAAAGAATCAATTATTTGAATCTCATCCAAATTAAATAATTAATTATTTGAATCCAATTCAAATGAATTAGTTACTTCTCCCTCCAATTATTTAATTCAAATCTTACTTAAAGTAAACAACTTAATTATATGGATCTCATCCAAATAATTAATTATTTGAATCGTATTCAAATAAATTCTCCATATAATATACTTTTTATTTGAATCTCATTCAAACAAACTTTATAATAAATCATATATTAATTGTATCTAATACAATTAATATTTTCCCTAAAATATTTGAACGTTTCAAATTTTCTTTCAATCATAATTGATCCTTGTTGGTCCGTGGTGAGCTAGCAAGAAGACCTTATAGACCTATAGATTATAATCTCTAATGATTCAAGACTAATTAATGAAACTCTTTAATTAAATTTATCTTCATTCATTAACTACAGGACAAACCACTATAAACTCATAGTTGAACTCTTATGTACTGTAGGACAAGTTGTGTCTATATGGATATAATCAGTATAAGCAAGCTGATCCTTCACGAGTTGTTCATAATTACAGCTAAGTCAAAATGTCCGTTTTACCCTTAAGTCCCATTGATTCCTCTAATGAACAATTTTTTTATGGTCCAACCATAAACTAAGTCCCTATGGGCCCCGTACGAGTGCGAGATCCCTTTGTTCAAGACCCAAAATCAGCATTTATGGGAACTACTCATCCACTTAACGTATACAAGAAGGGGTGCGAATTCCATCTTGTGAATTTATGTTCCCAGCTCGTCAAGTCCCCAAGATGGTAGGCTTATTGAGTCTGCATTTCAAGCCACTCTCACCCATTCAAATCAAAGGACTGCCCTTACGGACATGAGTTCATAAATCATTCAGGATTAAGATCGAGTCACAAATCTCATCAATTAACAAATTTACAAAAAGACATTAAATATTTCGCGGTCCGGTTTTATACAAACTCTTTGTATAGGATACCCCACTCACATATCTCCATACGAACGATTTGAATCAACCCATTTGTAACTATTACAAAGTGGGTTGTATCAATAGTATCACCAAGATATAAGACACTCAACCTTATCCATATACTATAGACCTTTAGGTTATTTCTTGAACATGATCCACTTGTATGTCAACTACATACATATTTAAGACTTCATACAATAACCTTAGATTTTCTTGTTTATTGGATTATGTCATGCAAAATAACTAATTAACACAAAATAAAATAACAACTTATTTTGTTAATTGATAAGTAGTTGTTGTTGATAGATATAAAGTCCCCAGCAACGGCACCAAAAACTTGTTGTTGGTTATCTTTATTAAGTTCTTATTATGCGTTCAACGATGCGTTCAACATGCTTAATACTATGCGTTACTGATCTGTCAAGTTTTCTTATCCTTCACCCAAGTATAAGCAAATAATGAGGTTTTCTTGGTGAGTCCGAGGTTGAACACAGGGACTATGCAGATTCTATAATTAATTGGATTATTTGAGTCATGCGTTTAAAGAAGGTGATGAGAAGTGATGCGTTTAACTAACAACAAAGCAGTAAACCTAAGCTAATGTGGGTTGATGGAGAGGTATGTGACACAGCAAAGTCAGCTAATTGAGTTATGTGAATGGTAAAACGCAGGGCTGGAGTTAGTTATCATCTAAAGTCAGAAACGCACAGTTGGGTCTATTTCATACCAGCGACTCTTCTCCCAGTTGTTAGCCGTTATGCGTTATATGTCTATAACACAAGGAGAGTGTTAAGTACCATGGTTATTCCTATCCCTAGGTAACACTTCTTAGCCTTGTCAATTGAGTTCCACAATCACTTACTCTCTCGAGCAGTCTGATTATTACTATTTATATCGATTAGCTAGATGGACATAAGCATTTGATTAAAAATACATTTGACAAGATGAAATAGTCTTCTACGATTCTTTAGTTAGATGATAACGCAACTCGTGACCATTGAGAGAGTTAGTTACACATGGATGATAAACAACAAATGGAAAGTGATGAGAAATGAATAGCCATGGAAGATGTATAGATTGATAAACAGAATAACTGTTTTAGAAAATACAATGTCTTGCTAATAGACTAAAACATAAGTAAGAAAAGAGATAGAAAACATGGAATGGCTTCTCAATGTCTTGAGCTCGCCTGGATGGTAGTGTGAGTTCTGCTGTGAGGTGGTCAGGCGGAAGGAAGACTCATCTCTTTCGAGCTATTTGTCTCCGGTTGTCTTCTGAAGAGAACTTTGCTGTCACTTAGGAATTCTTCCGAGAGGTTCAACAACATTTTCGTCTTCAGGTCTGCTCTTTTATAGATGTTGCGTTGCAATCGCTGGCAAATCTGCATGACTGGAGGCTGAATTTTTGCTTTGCGTCCATCTCGCCTAATTGCGTGATTTTTGGTTTAATTTCGATCCACCACTCTTGCCGCATACCAAGCATATCAATATCCAGACAATCTTTCAAGATTCTTATTTGATTTTCCGCTGCCTTCTTGATATGCGTTCAATTATGCCAACGCATCCATAGGTTACTAACGCATCAACTTGCGTTGAAGGGTTGTCAACGCGTTCACAGGTTTTCAACGCATACTTCTGCGTTAAGAGGTTGCTAACGCATCAGGGTTGCTTGCGTTCCTGCGTCAAAACATGCGTTTTAGGCTCAAAAAGCTTCAAAACAATTATCTTCATCAATTTACAAGAGTAGAACGCATAGGAAGATTTATCAATAGAATTTAGCATTAACTACCACATGATTCTCTATTTAAGCTCCATTTTTCTACGCGAGAGACAATAATAACTTGTATTTCTACAAGTTATCACACCCCCAAACTTAGAAAAATGTTTGTCCTCAAGCATAACTTCTATCTAAGAAACTTCAATCAGCCCTAAAATTTTCTCAACGCATTGACTAGTCTCTCAGAATGCTATACTCAATCAACTACCCGTTAGTTACATTACTTTTCTACCTCTATATTCTTTTCTTAGAAACGGTTCTAATTTGTATGTGGCAAGCTTTCTTTTCAATCTTCTTTACTCATTATTCACAAAATTTTTGTTTCTTCTTTTAACACTTAGTCTGAAAAGATGAAGATATAAAGTTATTTTTTTCTTTCATTTGTTTTATTATTTATGTATTAGATTACAATGCAAAATCGAGTAGGGTTACCCACCTTCGTTCTGACATACCAACTATAGGGTGCATGGAGGCAGCCAACTACGAGCAAGTGCCCTTCTCGACTAAACTCTTATCTAAGATCGGTTTCCTCACTAGACATTGGAGTTTGTTATTTATCTATGCGTCGCTGATTACGATTATCCACCTTCGTTTTGACACACCAACTATGGGGTGCATGGAGGCAGCCAACTACGAGCAGGTGTTGTTTTCAGCTAAACTCTTAACAAGATAGTTGTCTTGTCAACGGAGTTTTGCATTCAATTTTTTAAAATTTTTTATAAGAAATAGGTTCCTCATATTTTTATCTTTGACAATTCAAACCTCTTCCACCCCCAAACTTGAGAGTAGCAAGGTCCTCATTGCTTAAATTGTAAATAGAGATTATGTTGAAAATTTTTGTAAAAGAGGTCTAAATTGGCAACTTGCATGCATGCAGAGTAAGTTTGCGTTTCTAAGGAATAGTATGCAGACGCATTGAAAGTAATCTAACTTAAGAGTGTACAAAAAGTGTAAGCATGATTATTATCACGGTGACTAACTTTTCAATGCAAAAATAAAAATTGGGAATAATTAAATGTACTTTTAATGAAATTAAAACAAGGAGAGACACAAAGAGGTAAATAGAAATTCGATGCTGTGAAACTTTTTTTTTTATTCTATTAATCGCATGTCCCACAACGCATACTTTTGGAGGAGATAATTATAATGAAAATTACAAAGTATGACTGATGAACGCATAATATTAATGCATGACTGGTGAACACAGCATTCTCAGTTCAATTATGCGTAGACGGCAGGCATGAATGGCAGAGTATGTGGTGAAATCAAATAATTTGCATGGAAGCTTGACGCACATGCTTATATAATTTACACTACTCCTAAAATTGAATTCAGAGAACAAAGTACGAATAAAAGAAAGAAAGCAAGAGTAAACGAAAGCGTCCCTAGAAAATTAGGCGTTCAGCAATGCAGGGACCTTTCAACGCAATCTCAGTTATGCTTGTGTGGGTCATTGGAGCCTTTATTGCGTTCAGGGTTCAACATAGAGGAGACAATAAATTGCAGGGTGGTCTCCTTCAAGCGTGCGTACTTGTGATGCGTTGATCTAGTTTCTAGCTCATGCGTTGAAGGCTCTTCTAATAACGACTTGATCTTTGTCGTGGATCTGTTGCTCCGATCTGATTGCTCAAATATACGATCAAAGAGTAATTTGATTTCTTCCTCTTCATCATCTTTATTGTCTTTGAGGATTGCTTCATCTTTCAACGTTGCGTTCGTGGATCTTGTCTTCTCATTGGTATCCGCGATTATCTGACAAAATTGAAAGTCATCAGGATCTTCCAATGCGTTAACCACATTAAGTTTTACCTGTTGATCACCCACGCAGATCGATGATACTTCTTCTTGGATGTTAATTAGGAGGCATCTAGGAGCGGTATCTTTATCTACAGACGCAGGTTCTGCCTACGTTGCTTTTTCTCTCCTCTCTCTATTTTCCTCTTCTTGTGATTCGGTGGAAGATGATGGCTGGTCGACTTTATGTATATTACTCTCCATTAGTTGACTTGTTGGAGCATTTAGAGGTTGTGAGTTTCCTTGCATCCTCTGATCTTGCTGACCGTGGGATTAGTTTTCCCACGTATCAATGTCACATCTTGACATTGTTCTTTTACGTTCCCTCTTGGAACTTCAGTTGTACTTAGCAATGCTCCTTGCATTCGATTCTTAAGCTCACCGGCAATTTGACCCAATTGAACTTCCAAGTTCCAAATTGCGATGGCTTGATTCTGGAGCCTCGCATCATTTTTATAAATGAATTCTCGTAAAAGAGATTCCATGGAAGACGATGAGGATGATGCGGGCGCTTGCAGATTCCTCTGAAACTGATGATACTGGCCTTGATTCCCTTAGTTGAAACCAGGAGGGTTGCCTCTCTGCGGTTGCTGCTTAGTCCCCTGCGTTTGTTGCTGATTTCCACCCCATCCGAAGGTAGGTTGGTTCCTCCAACCCAGATTGTACGTCTCACCGTAGGGGTTGTTTTGAACATAGCAGACTGACTAACGGTTGTAGGGACACATATCATACAAGTGGCCCGCACTACACTGCACGCAACTTATAGACGCTGTCGGATTCACTGCGTTCATCACGTTCATCGTAGCAACTGATCCACCTTGATTATTCAAGGCTATAGTCTTCAGCAGAGATGTCATGGTTATCATTTGTGCCAAGAGATTGGTGGCAACATCAGCTTTAAGCATTCCAGCTTGGTTTCGCCTTCTATCGGTGGAGTGAAATCCATATCCGTCATCCATCCACTCATCAGTATTTCCCTAAATTCTGTCGAGAATATCTATGGCTTGCGAGTAGGTCTTACTCATTAATCCTCCTGCTTATGTGGACAATTCCTCAATAGCCATTTGAATCGGGTCCAAGCTACGATTGGCCCTTCTTCAGTTGTACTTAGCAATGCTCCTTGCATTCGATTCTTAAGCTCACCGGCAATTTGACCCAATTGAACTTCCAAGTTCCAAATTGCGATGGCTTGATTCTGGAGCCTCGCATCATTTTTATAAATGAATTCTCGTAAAAGAGATTCCATGGAAGACGATGAGGATGATGCGGGCGCTTGCAGATTCCTCTGAAACTGATGATACTGGCCTTGATTCCCTTAGTTGAAACCAGGAGGGTTGCCTCTCTGCGGTTGCTGCTTAGTCCCCTGCGTTTGTTGCTGATTTCCACCCCATCCGAAGGTAGGTTGGTTCCTCCAACCCAGATTGTACGTCTCACCGTAGGGGTTGTTTTGAACATAGCAGACTGACTAACGGTTGTAGGGACACATATCATACAAGTGGCCCGCACTACACTGCACGCAACTTATAGACGCTGTCGGATTCACTGCGTTCATCACGTTCATCGTAGCAACTGATCCACCTTGATTATTCAAGGCTATAGTCTTCAGCAGAGATGTCATGGTTATCATTTGTGCCAAGAGATTGGTGGCAACATCAGCTTTAAGCATTCCAGCTTGGTTTCGCCTTCTATCGGTGGAGTGAAATCCATATCCGTCGTCCATCCACTCATCAGTATTTCCCTAAATTCTGTCGAGAATATCTATGGCTTGCGAGTAGGTCTTACTCATTAATCCTCCTGCTTATGTGGACAATTCCTCAATAGCCATTTGAATCGGGTCCAAGCTACGATTGGCCCTTCTTCGATTCTACCATGTCCTTCGTCTGAAGGTGCTCTCAATCTCAGGGTCAATATCAAGTTCTGGATTGCTCCCGTCACTCAGATACTGTTTGGAGCTTCTGGCAGAGGAGAAACTCACAATACTCCCTTGACTGAAAAATTCCTACAACAAAAATAATCCAAAAAAGAAAAATGAATCAATACAAAAATCCCTTGGCAATGGCACCGAAAACTTGTTGTTGGTTATATTTATTAAGCTTCTTATTATGCGTTCAACATACTTAATACTATGCGTTACTAATCTGTCAAGTTCCTTCACCCAAGTATAAGCAAAGAATGAGGTTTTCTCGGTGAGTTCAAGGTCAAACACAGGGACTATGCAGATTCTTTGATTATTTGAGTTATGCAGATTCTATAATTAATTGGATTATTTGAGTCATGCGTTTAAAGAAGGTGATGAGAAGTGATGCGTTTAACTAACAACAAAGCAGTAAACCTAAGCTAATGTGGGTTGATGGAGAGGTATGTGACACAGCAAAGTCAGCTAATTGAGTTATGTGAATGGTAAAACGCAGGGCTGGAGTTAGTTATCATCTAAAGTCAGAAACGCACAGTTGGGTCTATTTCATACCAGCGACTCTTCTCCCAGTTGTTAGCCGTTATGCGTTATATGTCTATAACACAAGGAGAGTGTTAAGTACCATGGTTATTCCTATCCCTAGGTACCACTTCTTAGCCTTGTCAATTGAGTTCCACAATCGCTTACTCTCTCGAGCAGTTTGATTATTACTACTTATGTCGATTAGCTAGATGGACATAAGCATTTGATTAAAAATACATTTGACAAGATGAAATAGTCTTCTACAGTACTTTAGGTAGATGATAACACAACCCGTGACCATTGAGAGAGTTAGTTACACATAGATGATAAACAACAAATGGAAAGTGATGAGAAATGAATAGCCATGGAAGATGTATAGATTGATGAATGGAATAACTGTTTTAGAAAATACAATGTCTTGCTAATAAACTAAAAAATAAGTAAGAAAAGAGATAGAAAGCATGGAATGGCTTCTTAATGTCTTAAGCTCGCCAGGATGGTAGCGTGAGTTATGATGTGAAGTGGTGAGGCGGAGGGAAGACTCATCTCTTTCGAGCTATTTGTCTCCGGTTGTCGTCTGGAGAGAACTCTGTTGTCACTTAGAAATTCTTTCGAAAGGTTCAACAAC
The DNA here is from genome assembly GCA_031780015.1 of Citrullus colocynthis. Classification (NCBI taxonomy): domain Eukaryota; kingdom Viridiplantae; phylum Streptophyta; class Magnoliopsida; order Cucurbitales; family Cucurbitaceae; genus Citrullus; species Citrullus colocynthis. The sequence continues at coordinate 889,150 of QLSR01000156.1, forward strand.
ATTTTTGTCTTCAGGTCTGTCCTTTTATAGATGTTGCGTTGCAATCACTGGCAAATCTGCATGATTGGAGGCTGAATTTTTGCCTTACGTCCATCTCGCCTAATGTGTGATTTCCGGTTTAATTTTGATCCACCACTCTCGCCGCATATCAAGCATATCAATCTCTCTACAATCTCTCAAGATTCTTATCTGATTTTCTGCTGCCTTCTTGATATGCGTCCACGGATAACTTGAGTTCATGCGTTCAATTATGCCAACGCATCCATAGATTGCTAACGCATCAACCTACGTTGAAGGGTTGTCAACGCGTTCACAGGTTGCCAACACATACTTCTGCGTTAAGAGGTTGCCAACGCATCCATGGGTTGTTGCGTTCCTGCGTCAAAGTATGCGTTTTAGGCTTAAAAAACTTCAAAACTTATCTTCATCAATTTACAAGAGTAGAACACATAGGAAGATTTATCAATAGAATTTAGCACTAACTACTGCATGATTCTCTATTTAAGCTCTATTTTTCTACGCGAAAGACAATAATAACTTGTATTTCTACGAGTTATCAGTAGTTTATTTACAAAAACTACGAGTTTTAGGGCATAAACCCCAACAGAATGTTGGTTCTTGCAAAGAAGTTTAGAACTTCTACTCTCTCTTCCCTATCTTAGATCTCTCTTAAGATTTGCACAGAGTAAGAGTTCTTTGTGAAAAAATTTCTCCAAAAGAACCAACGTTCTACTCTTCTTTCAAAATTTGGTTCCAACAAATCGGTCCTTGCCAAGAAAATAGCAAGGAAGATCAAATGGAGGTTGTTCGATGAGATTTCCAAAGAAATTTATTTCGTGGAATTTGAACTTCGTATTTGTATTGCTTTCAGTATTTGTGAGTACAGTCTCTAGTATTTGATCTCTTGATTCTTCCTTTAAAGAAAAGAAAAAATACAAGCAACTTGAATCTTTGAAATCTTCTTTGAGCCTTCACTTTCAAAGTCTTCAACTTCAGAGTCTTCAGTCCTCAGGTCTTGAGAACTTCGGTGCTTCAGAACCTTGATCTTTAGTTCTTTGGAATTTCAAGGCTTTAATCTTCAGAACTTGTGAGCTTGGGAGCTTCGGTCTTCAGATCTTGAGAGCTTTAGTCTCCAATTCTACAGAACTTAGGTTTCTAAAGCTTCAGCACTTTGTTCCTCAATTTTCCAACCTCCCCACATGAAGAAGGAGACCTTCAATTTATAGGGGATTTTCATGGACTTGGGCCCATTTGCTTATGAGCCATTGGGCTTGGGCCCAACTGATTTTTTTCTTTGGTTTGGGCCCAGTATTTTATTTAGCCCAAAATTTTCACCACGGGCTCCAAATGGGTCGAATTTTGGACCGAGTAAATTTAATTATCCAACCCAGTTCAATTTGTGATTTAACGCTCAAGCCCAAACTTGGCCAATTTTATCAATTGTAGGTCAAGTTTAATTACCGTTGAAGTTGACAAGTCTGCTATTGTGATCTGATGGCCGGATTGAAGACACGTGCCATTTTTTAATTGGTCAAAATTTATTCTCCAACAAATGCCCCCTTTTCGAAATTTATGCACATTCATGCATGGATGGATTTCGAAAACATTGAAGTTGAAATCAAAATGCAAGTCATATGTTCTTGATTTAGATCTTGTTTGATGTGTTGATTTAATCAAACTATGAATTTGGTACATAAGTTTGATTTGGATTTCACACACACACACACACACACACACACACACACATAGTTATTTATGACAACTTATTTAAACATGAGCTTGGGAACTTTGACTTTCTTTCTCGGCATAAACTCCAATTTTTGGTACAATTTATGCTTCACCTAATTCAAAGAATCACAATAGAACCTGGAGCGGAGTTGAATTCTTACCCAAAATACTTTATTTGAGCTTGGTATATGGCCAAATTTTGAGTTACATTTGAAGTCTTACCCATAGTTCAACTTGGCTTAAGGATAAGAATCCATACCTGCATAACTTGAATTTCGAGATAAATTTAGGAACATACCCAAATTTTATAAATGGAAGTAAATTTTGGAACATGGCTAAACTTTAATTTAAGCTAAATATGAGGTTTAACCCATCAATCAATTTGATTAGAGGGATAAAAACCTAAATTTACAATTTTGCATTTGAAAAATTTGGAATATGTCCAAATTTAAATTTAGGATGAATTTTGACATTGGCGAACTTTTATGATTTGTACAAAAATTGAAATCCAAATTTTCGTTTGGATGCGATTTCAATCTAAGATTTCGAACTTGAAGTTTAGATGATTTGGATTTTGCTCGAAATTTGGATTTGAGATTTGGGTTTTATTCCAACCCCCTTTTCTTAGAAAGTTGGATACGGTAAAAAAAAAAAAAATGTTTTGAAGCATGAGGATTCCTAAATCAGTTTAGATATCACTCAGATTTTATGAAATTCCCTCAGATTGTGCAAGAGAATCTCGTCGGATCTTGGCTATATATACTAGAAGGAGTAAGGTGCAAAATATTCAATCATCATAAAGTTGCGCCATCATCAGTGATTCTTTCTCCTCACTCCCCTTGCTTGATACACACTGTAGACCGGCGTTAGGTTGTTGTCGGAGACGGTGGCCAGTTGATAACTTGTAGAAATACAAGTTATTATAGTCACTATTTGAATTAATTAGAGTAACTTTAGAGCTAAACGCATGATTTTGGTAGTTGAATTATGTAAAATGTATCACCATTCGTTGGCACTATTTACAAAAGAAAATACCTGAAAAATTATGAGTTTTTCTGTTCTTAATGAAGGATTAAGAAGAAAAGAAGCACAAATAACCCAAGTACTAGAGACAAAGCTGCTGCGAGAACAAATGGAAACCCATGCGTCAAGACTATGCGTTGAGACCATGCGCTGAGAAAAAGTAGATACGGACGCCTGGGCAAAAGCTGTTATGTTATTATGCAAAAAGATAACATGTTATCAGATCATGGCAGAACCAATGGGCTGACAATGTGAAAAGACTACGCAGCGGGGCAGAAAATTTAATGCAAAAGTGGCAGGTCATCATGAGTTTCAACTTTTCAATGCCTATAAATAGCCCAAAGCTTCTCCAATCGAAAAAAAAAAAAAAAAAAAAGGGGAGAAAAGAGAAAGAGAAACAAATGCAAGAGGCGAAAGCTTTGCACAAATCCTCCTTCACCATAACCAGCCTCCATTTCGAGCTCTTCTGAGAGAAGGATTCTAAGAACTTTCAGAATCGTCTCTCAATGAGTGAGTACCTTCACTCTATGAACTTTATGTATCAAATAGCAACCATCTCAAGCCTACATGAAGCAAGACGTTGACAGTGGCGGCTTGACGTCTTCCATTGCTGTTTTATCTCCATTTCCCTCATTCTTACTTATGTTTTGTTAATGACATTGAGAGAATGGTTTATTTTCTTAATATGAGTTTGATTGACGATTATCTTCCATCTATTTCCATATTAAATATCTTACACCATGTTGTTTGAATGCTAAATGAGTAAGATGTTAGAGTTAGTTTTTCTTAAGCAATATGAAGTATGTTACATCCTGATTAATGCATATCATTAGCTTGCGTAGCTTTGTATGATAAACAAATGTAGTAAGCACGACTGTCTAGCTTGAGAGAGTTGATGGTTAATCTTTAGCATTTATCAAGACTAGATGAGGTGCAGAGATGTAGTTCACCTTTTGCCAATGCAAACTTACCATGCGTCTTAGAGATAAGATTAATGTGGCGTCGAAACATCAAGAGATGGATTCACAAACTCAATTTGTAGGTATGTACTTATACTTAGATAGGCTTAAGTAATAACTAGTTCCTGCGTTAACTCTACTTTTATCGCATGGTTCCATTTATTCTCAATGCATGCTATCTGACACTAAACGACATTTGACTAACCATCGCCGCGTCCACCTCATTGTTAGTTGTAGGAAATTTTATTCATTCTTTATGTATAGTTTTAGATACATACAACCAACTAATGCACATATCACATGTATAGTTCACCGCATAGTCATGCATCTATTCTCAACGCCTAGTTATTACAAATCCCTGCGTTCGACCCTAGACTCACCAGGAAACCTATAAGAGCTTATACTTGGGCTTTTATAGGAAAACTTGCTTAATCATGATCACACTTGAGTAATTCTCGACACATCTTTGTACGAAAATTATCATATCTATTATTGTGCAACAAGCTAAGAAACTCAATTTAAATCGAAAATAAAAATCCAACAACACCTATGCAAGTGAAGCCTTGACTGCCACTTTACTCGTGGATTGTTCACTGCTAGTCTATGTTATTCTGCCTTCACTACCCATTGCTGCTATCAAAAGCAGTGGAACATCATCAGAGGGTCGTGCCAAAGTTAAACACCGTTCGGTTGTTGTCCTGCTGTCAGAGATAGTCGCCTGTGCAAATGCAGCCTTCACTGCCACTTTACTCGTGGATTGTTTGCTACTAGTCTCTGTTATTCTGCCTTCACCACCCACTGCTATTATCGAAAGTCGCAGAATGTCATTAGAGGATCGTGCCGAAGTTAGAAACCGTCCAGTTGCTGTCTTGCTGTTAGAGACGGTTGCCTGAGCAAGTGAGGCCTTCACTGCCACTTTACTCGTGGATTGTTCGTTGCAAGTCTCTGTTATTTTGCCTTCATCGCCCACTATTGCTATCAGAAGCCGCGGAACATCGTTAGAGGATTGTGTCGAAGTTAGACACCATCTGGTTGCTATCCTATTGTCGGGTAATTGATTCTGCCGAAGCTTCGTCAATCAATGTCTACTTGGGTTATTGGTGAGAGAATTACACAAACGATATTTGAGAGAGCGAAAGAGAAAAGAAAAAAAAGTTGAGATGAAGAGCGCAGGATAGCATGAGAGGGAGAGTTGTAATGGAAAGAGTGAGAGAGCGTGAGAGCGAGAATTGAGATGGAGAGAGTGAGAGGGCGTGAGAGCGAGAGTTGAGATGAGGGGGGTGAGAAAGCGTGAGAGCGAGAGCGAGAGTTGAGATGAAGAGGGCGAGATAGTGTGAGAGCGAGAGTTGAGATGGAGTAAGAGAGCGTGAGCGCAAGAGTAGCGAGAACACGAGAGCGAAGTTGAGATGAAGGGGAAGCAGTGGTTGTGAGATGAAACACCCTAGTTTTTTTTTAATGATACTCGTTTTTTAATACTTTTGTATTATTATTATTATCATTATTTTACTCTAATCGCCTACCCCTATTGTTTGCAGGTTATCTTGCATCCCAGTTGGAGCTTTTTTGGGCTTACGAACTTTCATATTGTTTTTCCCAAAGGTTAATTTAATGCCTCCACCGTGGACTTGGTGCATGAAGATTAAATTATTGATTCATTGCCTCTCTATTGCCTTGAAGATTTGAATTATTGACTCACTGTCTCCATACATGTAGGGATGACCCCGGAGCTCTGAACTTTGAGTTAAGGATGAGCCTGAGAAGATCTTAGCGATTGTGGCTCGCCGTTACCCTACAGGTAGGAATGACTCTAGGACTTTGAACTATTGAATTATGGATGACCCTGGGAAGATCTTAGCGATTGTGGATCTTGGTGACTGTGGCTCGCTGTCTCCCCACAGGTAAGGATGACCTTGGGATCTGAACTATTGAGTTAAGGATGACTCCGGAAGATCTTAGAGACTATGGTTCGCTGTCTCTCTATAAGCAAGGAGGACCTTGGGGATCTTAACTATTGAGTTAGGGATGACCCCGAGAAGATCTTAGCAACTGTGGATCTTAGCGACTGTGGCTCGCCGTTTCCCTACATGTAGGGATAACCTTGGAGATCTAAATTATTGAGTTAGCGATGACCCCGAGAAAATCTTAGCAATTGTGGATCTTGGCAACTGTGGCTTGCCGTCTCCCTACAGGTAGAGATGACCTTAGGGATCTGAACTATTGAGTTAGGGATGACTCTGCGAAGATCTTAGCGACTGTGGCTTGCCGTCTCCCTACAGGTAGGGATGACCCTGGGGATCTAAACTATTGAGTTAGGGATGACATTGGGAACATCTTAGCAATTGTGGCTCGCCGTCTTCCTACAAGTCTTGATGACCCTGGGGATCCAAACGATCCTAGTGTTGGTCTTAGGGTTGGGCAGCCACCTAAGGGTGGTGGCATCATAATGTCAACACCCAATACAGACGAATGTTTCCTTTAGTGTTCTTCACTTGCTTGCTTAGAATATGTTCAAGCCTTTTGAAGTTCATGATTTTTTAAAAGATCTTTCATGTCCCCATTTCTTTTGATTAAGCAACCAAGACTTATCTCTTTATGGCGATATTTTCTTGCAAGATAATGGTTTAATTTATGGAGCATGTCTCATCTAGAAAAACGCAACTTGTGATCCTTGTAGAGAGGCATCAACCTATAAAGAATGGACTCAGCTTTCTTGTAGAGGTGTCGCTAACTAGTCCTTTTGCAAATGTCTAGCAAGACTTAGACGACAATATGACCCTTCCTGAATTATTCGTTGAGGTACCCTTTCATCAGGGGAAAAGGTGTGGATATTACAATCTTCGATTCATAACAAAGCCGCTTCTCCGGATCAGTTGTTAACTCTCGGACGGCGTATGCTCGAAGGTGAGACCCATTGGAATGCCATCATGAAAGTCCCTGGTGAATTCACTTTTACCGACTGCTATTGGGAATGGCTAGAGTTTGTAATTAGTCGAAATGAACAATTTCTTCACGACGTCTGTTTATTTAACATGGTGATGGCTTCTTCATATACATATGACCATAATAGTGATGTGGTTTGAGCCTTTTGTGAAGCTTGGTGTTTGCCCAATAACACTTTCCATACTATGGCGGGCGAAATATCCATTTCTTTTATGGGACCTATGGTCAATTGGGGGTTTTTCGATCAGGAGCAGTTTGTATGAGGAGGTCATTCCTTGCTATAGATAATTAACCAGTTTGCGAGACAAGAGTCCCGAAGACTTGTGAACATCTTTTTTCAGCATATCATTTGATAGTTTGCTCCTAGAAGAAAGACCGTGCATCGTCCTCTAAAAATGACTCCCAAGTAAACTATTAGCTCTTGGATAAATCCCCTACACAAAAGCAAAATAAATCTTTCCACTCTCGGTCTAATCATAACCCAGATGGTGTAAAAATCAAGTATTGAGCATGGTTGAGTAGAGAAAATATGCGTTTAAAGGAACTTGGGATAGAAGACACTTTGAAGGACAAGACATATTTTGCTACTTTTTTGTCTTGTTGGTTGTGTCTTTTCGTGTTCCCCCAAAAGGGAGCTTACCTTCGCCCGAGAGTTTTTAAGGTTGCTAGCACGATAGCTGATGGGAAGTCCTACAGCCTTACCATTCTAGTCCTAGCCAATATATATCATGGTCTAGGGCTGATTACCGAAGCTTCCAAACTAATTGGACTTATGGACTTTCACATTCCTATGCATCATGTCCATGGTTGGCTGGCCCATTACTTTAAAACACATTATCCCGTTTCTGTGCATGTTCGGGGTCCAAAGATGGCCGATTTTTTTGGCGAAGGTGGATCGATTTATTTTGAGGAATACGAAGCACGAAAGTTGATCCATGGAGGTGCAAATAGTCAATGGCATGTAAATATTCAAAATCGAAATAGGCATGAACGCCTGATTGATGATAACGACCTAATGTTTCAACAGTCTTGCCGATTTTCTAGCATGCAATCCGGTTATATATCGTCCCGGTGTGGAAATGCCTTGATACTGGAAGCATAGTCCTTATCGGTTTGGGCGACAGTTTGGATTTTATCAAGACACCCCTAATGATATAGGGGGGATGCCCCCTGCCGTTACTCTCAATAATATATTACATTACTTTAGGGTCTGCACCAGATGTAACACATCATCTCAAGTGTCTTGTCAGCTCGTACGTTGAAGCCACGCAACCATGTTACATCGCAATACAGAAATTGGTGGTTGTCAAAACATAGGAGTTATTTTGAGGATAACATACATCGCTTAGTAAGTAATGATATTCCTCCCCCATCGCAAACTCAGCTACCCAAGAACAAAGGGACCAACCAAGGCAGCAAACAACTTCGTCTTATTGAAGAAGCGACTCGTACCCCTCAGGATGATGATGCGACACATGAGGAAGGGAGTTAAAGTAGCACCAGTGAACATCATTGGAAGAGACTCACAAAAAAGATGAAAGCATCCTGTGATAATTTTTTTTAAAGGGGTTCAAACTGCTTCAGGACTCCCTAGTGCTACTATACCGTTGGTATGCATGCTCTCTCCTCAAGTTCTCTTTGTTCCTTTCTTTGCCAGATAATTTATGTTTTCCCTTCTTTTTTTTTTTTTTTTTTTATAATATATTTTTTTTTTTCTTTTTTTTTTTTTTTTTTTATAATATATTTTTTTTTTTCTTTTTTTTTTTTTTTTTTTATAATATATTTTTTTTTTTCTTTTTTTTTTTTTTTTTTTATAATATATTTTTTTTTTTCTTTTTTTTTTTTTTTTTTTATAATATATTTTTTTTTTTCTTTTTTTTTTTTTTTTTTTATAATATATTTTTTTTTTTCTTTTTTTTTTTTTTTTTTTATAATATATTTTTTTTTTTCTTTTTTTTTTTTTTTTTTTATAATATATTTTTTTTTTTCTTTTTTTTTTTTTTTTTTTATAATATATTTTTTTTTTTCTTTTTTTTTTTTTTTTTTTATAATATATTTTTTTTTTTCTTTTTTTTTTTTTTTTTTTATAATATATTTTTTTTTTTCTTTTTTTTTTTTTTTTTTTATAATATATTTTTTTTTTTCTTTTTTTTTTTTTTTTTTTGGCAGTCTCCATTAAGCCCTCACTTTCATGAGCTTGCAGGGCAAAATAGTGAAGAATCTTTAATGGGACCTTATAATTTAGATTCATCTATGGAGAAAGTCGATACTTCTAAAATGCCCCCAGCTGAAACAGTTAGACAACCCCCACGACCTCGTGTTATTTTTGAAGACATTCGACGTGGCAAGGAGAAAGTAGGTATCGAGAGCATTGAAGTTTAACCCCTCCGCCTGAAGAAGTCGGCTGTTCTAAAACCTCTTTTATAGAGAAAACCATGCCCCCTTCTAGTCCGCTCAAGGTTTCAAAACAGACTCAACGCATCTGAAAAGAACCGAATGTTGGGAATTGTAAGCACTGACTTGCAATATCCAGCGTGGGGAGAGCAATGCGTTTGGGGTTATGCGTGGCTAGAAGAAAGAATGGCCGAGAAGTAGCTAGTAAGGGATGAAATTTGGTTAAGTGTTGGCCAAAGCCATGCGTTGATGAAGAAGTGGAAGTTGAATTGCTTTGAGAAATCATGCGTTGTTGAGTGAATCGCAAAGGGGTTGTGAGTTGAAGTGGTCGTCGCATCATAGGATAAATGATTATTGGCGGGGGAAAGAAATATACTTGAACTATGCGTTGAAGGCGCCACCATGCGTCGAAGACAGCCATGCACTGGAGCCACATTGAGTCCAAGACAGAATGGTCTTGATGCGATGAAACTAGTGTGTGTAAGATTGTGTGTGCGTCGGAGGTAGGAGGCGCCGAGAACACTATGCGCTGAGAATGATTAGTGTTGAAGGCGCTGAGGAAAATTTAGACATGAGTGCCCTGCGTTGAGGAGAAGATTAGCGCCAGCCTACGGGTGAGTAAGTCGGCATTATCATCTTGGTACTTGTGAAAGATAAGTCGGCAGTATATATATTGGTGAGTTTAATCATTTTTAGACATTTCGAGGGCTTAAGTTGGTTCCATCTTTCAGAGAAATCACAAAGGAAAGCAGAGGAAGGTATTCTTATAGTTTCGGGCGAAATTCCACTCGTTTTGGTGCCAAAATCAGAACTGAAACAGAAGTTTGATTTGCAGACGCACAAATTGAACAGTGGTCGATGTTTAGAGTAGAACGACTCGAGGAAGCCGAGTTTAAAGCTGAAATTTGGAGGTTAGTAAGTTAACACAATTTCTAACAAGTCTTATGAAGGATGGTTAGCCTGAAAGTGAGGTTAATCACATGAATCCTTAGGCAAAAGCAGCAGCTAAGAACTGCTATGTAATCTGGAGCAATGCGGAGTGATTTTAGCATAACCAAAGAACGATAAAGAGTTAGGCCTTGAAATTTTGAGGTAAGCTGTGGAACTCAATTCTTTACAAGTTTGTAGAAGGGAAGAAGTCTTAATATGAACTGGAAATGCGTTTTTAACAAGGCTTAAGCAAAGAGATCCAAGTTGTAGCAGTTAGCTCTGTCAAGAGAAAGATAAAGTTCAAACATTGGATTATCAGCAAGAATGAGCTACATACAAAGTGTTCTCTGAATTGGAGTTCAACAGAAGGGTAAGGAGCGGCTAGTAGTAATAGCCTTAATGCTTAAAGCTTGAGAATGAACTAATGATAGCTGAATCGGATGCCGAGCTCTAAATATTAAGTATATGATGAGTTGTTGCTTATGTTTCATGAATGGAAAAGAAGTATAACAAGAGAAAGTTGTTATTTCAGGCCAAGAGGAGATAGGGAAGACGTATAATCCCCTCAAAGCCTAGAAAGAGTTGTGAGTGACACTTTTCTTACCCTAAAGCAATCTTTGTTATATATGTTAGTTCGGTTTTCCAATGGAATACGATTTTGTGATCAAATGATTTATGAAGCATACTTTATGTTCTTAAAGTTATTGAAAAGTATGTTTATGAAATGTTATTGATGAAATATAGTTGCCCTGAGTTCTTATAAATAATTGCATACGATTTGTTTGTATAAAGTGTTACTTCTTAAAAGAAAAACGTTTAAGAGGAGGCTCAGTGCTGATGGACTTGAGAAGGCACGTGAGTTTCCTCGGGACCCAGTACTGAGGGACATGAGAAGGTACTTGGGCAACCCGCCATGTTCCTATCTACACATAGAGGTTATATGCTGGTGTGTTGAGTCTTGCTCCGCATCGAGCCTTATATGTTTTCGACGTTGGGGTGTTGAGTTTTGCTCCACTTCAACTAAGGGAAAAGTATTGCACTTCAACTGTTTTCTTATGATTTGTTGAAAATCCTGTATGAATTGATAAGGGCAATTAAGTTTGTTTTAACTAATGGATCTGGAAGCAATTGCATGTTTTATGTTGATGTTGAACTCAGTTTTACCACTGATATTTCCGAACAAAATGGTTTGTTAAAATGGTCACTCACTGGGCCTTTAGCTCATGTTTTCAATAATTTCTTTCCCCTCCAGGTAGCAAGGACGTTCCAGGTGCTTTGCCTACTCCAACTCACCTTGTTTAAGCTTCGAGATTCAGAAAAACCCGACTTGTGGAAGTGTTGTTGTATGTTAAACCTCTATTAGGTGGCATGTAGATATACGTGTATAATTGTAAGAGATTGAACCATGGATTGTAATAGAACATATGAATGAGTTGAAGAAGTGGTTTGACTTGTTTATACTTTCCTATATGTGATATTTAAATGTCTTAAAATGTGAAATTTATTGTGAATAGTTCAGGATGTGTGTGAAGGGATGGATGGTATACGTCACAAAAGGGGTGATGTATACTATCCTCACGTCCCCTTTAAGGTTAAGTAGGTCAACTTGGGAGGGGGTGTGACAGGAACCCTGAGGCTTCTTTACATTGTGGCGATGTGGTGGTTTCAAATTTCTATTGACAGGCAGCGCAATCCATGTGAGAAAGTATTCGGGATAAGATTGTACGTATTTCATATAAGAGGGTCCCATTCCTCGAATCGAAAATAACGAAGGTGAATTAGTATTTCAAAGATTCACGTAGAGAATTTGGCTCCACTTCATGACTTTGTGAGTAATTATCTTAAGAGGGTGGAAAATTTCAATGTGATACAATCCTTATACTTCGCGCAACTATCTTCAAGCGACAAAGACCATCAATTGGGAGAGAAAACATTTTGCATGAAAGAAGCCCTAACTTTTATCAGCCAACTACGAGAAGAAGATAAAGTCATTCAAGAGCGAGTTACGCAATTATCCTTGGAAAAGAAAGAATTAGAAGCCAGACTTCAGAATGTCAACGCTGAATCTGAGAGACTTTTGAGTTTATCTGGTGAGAAAAAGGAGGCCATAGATGGAAAGGAACTTGAAGTTGCCAAGATGCAAGAAGAGATCAATACTCTTGAGGGCACCCCTACTATAACTAATGAAGGTGTTGAGGCTTATGCTACAGTTCGGGAGAACACGGAGACTACACGCGAAGAGCTAAAAAACTTCAAGTGAGGCTTTAACTCTGCCAAATACTTTTTATTTTTTTATTTTTTTATTTTTTATTTTTAGTTCATTATTGTTATTCTTCATATGTAACCACAAAGATTCTAATTCAATGAATTTTTTTCTTCTTTTTTTTTTTTTATATGACTGCACTTAAATTTTACTTTTTAAGCTGCCTACGTACCTTTTTATGATAAGGGGATCAAATTATAACGTAGTTCAATACAAATATGCATTTATTTTTATATATGGTCGTTCACCTTTTAAGCTCATGCGAGCTAGGAGCAACATGCATTTGATACTCAACATGCAATTTTTTCTCTACATATGACTTTAAGCATGAAATCTTTTAAGGAATTTTCCATTGATTGGGCCAATTTTTAATCCATCTTGATCGATGATCTCGTACGCTCCATTTGTGTAGACTTCTTTAACAACGTAGGGTCCGTCCCATTTAGGTGTGAACTTATTCCTTGTATGTCTCACTGTGATGATAGGTCTTCTTACAGCAAGTACTAGGTCACCAACCTGAAATGATCGAGGTTTCACATGCTTGTCAAAAGCTTTAGACATTCGTGCTTGATAACACTCCAATGCCTGTTAAGCCTCCAGTCTCTTTTTATCAAGTGCTTCTAACACTTGGAGATGTAATTTGGCATTATCTTCAATAGTTAGCCCTTTTTGAATTGTCATCCTTAACGATGAGATTTCCCTCTCCAATGGAAGAATAACTTCTACTCCATAAATCGAGAATATGGCGTAACTCCCATGGGAGTGCAATGAGTAGTCTGGTAAGCCCATAAGATCTCCCCGATCTTTTCTTGCCAATCTCTTTTCGTGTTAGAGACCATCTTCTTTAGCATATTACATAAAGTTTTGTTGAATGCTTCTGCCAATCCATGTGCTGCAGCATTGTACATAGAAGACTTGTACTGTTTAAAATTAAACTTTTCGCACAACTTGTCCATCAGACTGTTGGCGAACTGTCTCCATTATATGTCATAATACGGTGAGGAATCTCGTATCGATAAATGATGTGCGTGCGGATGAAACTTACAATGTTCTATTTTTTGGCTTCTCTAAGGTACAGCTTCAGCCTATCTTGAAAAGTAATTCGTTCCTGCGAGAATATAAGAGTGTCCTCCCGATGACTTAGGTGTTATAGGTTTGACCAGATTGAGTCCCCAAGCCTTCAAACGACCATGAAGCCACTGTCAAATGAAGAGACTCTAGTGGTTGATGTATAAAATTTGCATGAAACTGACAAGCTTCACATCGCTTTGCGTACCACATGGAGTCAGGAACCATTGTGGCCAGTGATAACCCATTTCTTTTAATTGATGTTGGAGCTTTGCCCCAAACTGCTGAGCACCATAAACCCTTGAATGTGCTTCTTCTAAGGCTCTTGCGGATTCTTCTTTCCCTAAGCATCGAAGGAAAAGACTTTTATATGAATGTCGATAAAGTGTATCATTGTAGTAGATAAATCGAGCAGCTCTTCTTCGTATCTCAACTCTATGTCGAAGGTATGTAGGAAGCTTTCTGTGTTACAGATAATTTATAATGCATTGTCGCCAGTCTTCCTCTTCAATTGCATAAATGGATATGGTATCAGTTTCTTCATATTGCTCTTCAATTGGCGAAATGATCTAATTTTGACAAAGAGAGATGTTTATAGGTATGTCATTTAAATCATCAAGGAAATAGCAAGATTTGCAAGTGCGTCTGCTTTCTTATTCTCTGATCTCAGTATATGTTCAAGTATTATGCTCTCATACTTATCCATCAACTTTTTAGCAAAAATGAAGTAAGACTTTAAATCCTCATGTTTCACATCATACTGACGTGAGAGCTGATTTATAATTAGCTTTGAGTCACCTTATACTTCCATGTATATTATCCCGATCTTCAGAGCCATTTTTAGGCCAATGATAAGTGTTTGGTACTCAGCAATGTTATTTGAACATAACTCACTGAGCGTGAAGCTATACGGTAACATGTGCCTTTCCGGAGATACGAAGACAACGCCGACGCCTGCTCCACTTCTTCGTGTTGCGCTATCAAAGTACATGGTCCAAGACTCCATGCTTTCAACGTAAAATACTTCTTCATCGGGCAAGTCTCACATAGTTTCTAGTCTAACAGGATCGGATGATTAACCAAGAAATCTACTAATGCTTGACCCTTCACTACCTTTTGAAGTATATACACAATATCATATTGCTAAAGTATAATCGCTCACTTAGCAAGGCGTCTTGAGATGACTGGCCTAAATTGGATATACTTAATTGGGTCGGCTTTCGCTACCAAGTGTACAGTGAAGGCTTGCATGTAGTGTCTCAACTTGTCTATCACGAAGAACAAAGCAAGACACATTTTCTCAAATGGAGAATGATTTAGTTCGGCTCCAGTCAAAGTTCTACTTAGATAGTAGAGTGCACATTCCTTACCCCTCTCATTTTCTTGTGCAAATTGTGATATTTCTTGTGCAGCTATGTATAATATCAATGTTTTCCAGAGGTTGGTGCGCTCAAAACCTACTTCTTTATGCTGTCAAATGCATTTTGGCATGTTTGGTCCCATTCATAGACTGTATCTTTTCTCATCAATCTTTGAAAGGGTTGACATCAACCTATAAGATTAGATATAAACCTTCTGATGTAGGCCAAATGCAATGCAATTTTTTCCTTTAGACAATGCAAACAATGCAACCTAGTGGTAATAAGTGTACAAATAGGTGAATTTGGGTGATGTGCAAAATATTTGAAATAACAAAAGATGGAAACAAGAATTTACAATTAAGCTTCAACTAATAGGCTTTATGCCTTGACCTATGCAACCGTCGACAGTGACCCAACATTGACATAAAACTTCTCCTATTCAATCTTGTTCTCAAGTTCTTTTAGGAGCTTAAGTAGTTAATCTCTACGGTTAGCTAAATCTTAGATCATTTCATCCAATTCCTAAATCCTATTGTGTACCTTATCTCTAAGGTAACATAACAATCATATCTCTAGGCTTTTAGCTCCATATTCCTTTGTGAAATCAGTTTTTATCTTATCCTTCTCAATATTAAGACTCCACTAGCATGTTAAATTAAGTGGCCAGTTCAACTTAACAAGAAACCAATAAACTCAACAAAGAAAATGGAAAGGTCAAAGCAACATGATGTCTTAGCATAAACTCAAGTCATAAGGTCTTAAGGTATCCATATGACCGAATCCCTTAAAAATTTAGTCCATAGCTAGAAATGAATGAATGAACTTCATTAATTCAAAACCATGAGTTACAATGTCAACTTTCAAAAAATAGAAAATAAAGAAATGAAAAATAGCAAAGCAAGAACTAAACAAATGCCAGAAAATAATAGCAACAAGACTCATTAAGGCAAAATTCCATTAGGTCGACTTCAACTTCTTTCAATGGTGAATCATTTCTCTACACACGCTTCATGGGGCAGGGATGGCCTAGATCTAAGGTTCTTCAAAGGAACTTTCGTTCTTGAAGAATTTATGGATGGAAACTTGTAAGATTTCTTTTTAGAAGTGAAGGATTCATAAAGAATGATGCTTCCTCCCCTTTATATAGGCCAAGGTGATTAAAGGGTTAATTGAAATTCAAGCTTTGAACATCATCCAATCAATTTCGGTGTTGAAAACCAGTTGTGGACCGAAAAACTAGTGAACACGAACAACTATGCACGACCTAAAAAATTAGGGTTTTTCGATGCGGGCGAATTGGTCCTTTCAATGTGAGCGCATCAGTGCACTTTTCTGCAAACACAGTTAAAATCCTTTGTAAAAACTCATAAATAAATTAGTCCAAAACAATAAATTCTAATTTAGACAGTCTAGAGACACATGTTTGCTTATTTTACCCAATCTAGGCCATTTAGTGGTTTAAATAACACATGAAGTTCTAATTTTATTAAAGAAAAGTACAAAAAAGTATATCAAAATCATGCAATTTGTGACATTTATCAAGTACTGGGTAGATTTTGTTACGGGCGAGAACCAAACTGATTTATAACTCTTTTTACGGGTTCAAGAATCAAACCCACCAATTCTTTTGCAGGTTTAGGATCCAATCTATATGATTTTTTTTTTTTTAACAAGTTCAAGATCAAATCACTATAAATCATTTTTCGAGTTCAAGATTAAGCCACCACGCTCAAACTCAAGGTGCATCCACACCTTAATACGTACAAAATCCTAATTGAAATAAAGAAATTTAAAACCCACAAAAATATATATATATATATCCTTAAGAGTGTAGATTTACAAATTTAAGCACTCAAAACAATCTCTCTAAAAAATAACTTTCTCTCAAAAAAGCAAAGTTATCAAAAATAAATAAATAAAGCTTTGAAAGAATGATCGACAATGGAGAATTAGAGAGAATTTTTCAATAAGATTGGAGGATGAGAGATTATAGTAATAGGGAGGAAAATATGAGATTTAAATAGAAATTGGAAGTGTCATTGGCATATTTTTTTGAAATTTCAAAGTGATTGTTGATCAAAATTTTAAATTATTTTTAAAATTAAAAATCAATTTTTATTTCTTTTTAATTTTAGAAAGGGATATTTGGATAGTGTCATGTGTCACGATTCAAGTCATCTAATTTGATTTGATTATATTGCCATGTGTGTACCATCTCTTCAACTTTTAATCATGTGATTGGTCCATGTGTGTCACGCCATCGTCACTTAGGATTTTTCTTTAGAATATTCTTTTGACCACAATTTCTTCATTTGATGTTTGATTTGAGTGATTCAAAGTGTGTTGAAATCGTCTCTCCAAACTCTATGCAATAAACACTTTAAAACACTGAAGTCGTCAGTACACAAATATTATTATCATCAAAATATATGGTATCATTGAAGTTCATAAAGCTAACAAAATCTGCTCAAAGGAGTCCCTTTCTTTCTCTACATCTTAAGGATCTCATTAAAGCCCCCCCCCCCCCAACTCAAAAAAAAAAAAAAAAATCATGTTGAATCATCGTGATTATACGACCTCCTAATAAGGTCCCAAGTTTGAGTCCGAAGATGAGCCTTCAAGCCCCATAAATCTCGTAAAAACCTCCATAATTTGTTCTTACAGGTAATTGAAGCATCAATATGATGGGCTAAAAGGAAATGCACAATAACATCTTCATTCCATAGTAAACACATGCCACTTTCAAATCCAACACTATCCATGCGGAAACACCCAATATAATTTAAATGACTCTTAAATTTATTTAGAATAAAGCCATTACACTAGTTTTAGAAAACAAAACATAATGAGGATTAAAGCAACGTAATGTTGGGTATAGAGTATACCCTAGGACCATGTTTCACCAACTTTAATGCAAGTGGGAGATTGTTGGGATTTTGGCCCTAAAGCCTCATAGTTAATTAGTTATTATTGAATATGCAATATTAATTTATCTATTAACAATAAAAATCCAAGGTTATTATATGTAATATTGATCAGTATGTAGTTTGACATACATGTGGATCATGTTCAAGTAGTAACCTAATGCTCTATAGTACATGGATAGGTTGGGTACCATATCCTAGTAACTATATGGATATGGCCCGCTGTTCGGACTAAATTTAGTTTTGAAAGAATTACAACCTACCCTTATGTCATGCTTATAAATTGAATAAAATTTCTTAGTTAAACGCAAGTTTTCTTATAAAAACCCAAGTGTAAGTTTTGATAGGATTCTTGGAGAGTCTACGGTTGAACACAGGGATTTGAGAAAATTATACGTTTGGACCTTGTTGACTTAATGCAATTTTCTATACAAAAAAGGCGTTGAAAATAATGCGTTGAAAAACTTTACAAGAGTGAAGATGGTTGGATGAACATGGAAGATGATGATGCGTGGAATGTGATGATGGTGAAAAATGTCAAGTACAATTACAATTAAACAGCAGGCGTTGAGGAATGGAAAAATCAATGGAGAAAGCAAGGTTGGGGGGAATTCACTAACATTTTCTTAACTCATGCTTAAGCAGACATTCATATCCAAAACTCTGAAATTCAGAAATCACCTCTTGATGCTTCTAAGCCACATTTATCTTATCTCTAAGACGCATGCAGAGTTTCTTTTTGATAAAAGACTAACTTTATTTCTAAAGCCAACTTTCTTGTTTAAGATGAAATATTTAATCACTTACTCACTCAAGCAGTTGTGCATTCTTACTTAAATCTTTTTGTTCGATAGATTCATGCAAGATTTTTAACACGCATGAAACAAGATAAATACTACCTATGCAAGAACTTAGAAGATGTTAGCTTAATCAACTCAACTCATTAGAAAATTAATTAGCCAAGACAGAAAATGAGAATGATATGATTAAATAGAAACATGGAGTAATCTAATTTATATTGAAAAAATTGTGAGTCTTTCAAAATTACTATCTTAATACAAACAAGAATGTCTAGAAAATAAAACAAAGTGTTGAAAGAATAATGTCAAGTCGCTGATTGCAACATCTTGCTTCTAGAGGCTTTAGATGGTGGCTATTTGAAGTATTTGCAGTGATGGAGGGATGACTCTCATTTTCTGAGAGGTAAAACTGAGCTCTCAGTTATAATTCCTTAAAGAGAAGCTCGAGGTTAAAGATGGAAATGGAGATGAATGAGAATCAGCAGAGCTTTTGCTATATCATTTCTCAATGTCTTAAAGTTGAATTCTTGTAGGCTATTTATAGGTGTCCAAAAGGTAGTTCTCATA
Organism: Citrullus colocynthis; assembly: GCA_031780015.1. Lineage (NCBI taxonomy): Eukaryota > Viridiplantae > Streptophyta > Magnoliopsida > Cucurbitales > Cucurbitaceae > Citrullus > Citrullus colocynthis. Next base: position 908,107 of record QLSR01000156.1, read on the forward strand.
ATTGCCTAACACCTTTGCACTTAATTCTATGTCCCACTGCGCAAACTTCTTCGTGTCACAGGTCCATTGGCTCTGTCATGACTTTGTTGAATTAGTCGTCCACTTGCATTTTGACACGGCAGTCATCGCCCACGCATTCGTCGATTCTTTTTCTTCTTGATTTGTGATAGCACTGAAAATGTGCTATTTAGTTCTACTTAATTCGAGGTTCCCCCTAGAATTTTACATGTTTATTTGGTTATTTTATAGGTTTCGAGCACCTAATGAGTAGAACCGGGTGATAGCAATGAATTGGAGCTAAAACAGATCAAAATGAAGTTCGATTGCATCAACCGAGAAAGAGAAGGCCAAAATGACCAAATTGCCCCTGAAGCCACAACATAACGACACTGCCACGATACTTTTTTCCTATAAGAAGTTTTGGCAAAATGCAGCAAGCGTCATGACGCTCTGAAAAGATGTCGCGCGCATATGCGCGACAACGCCGTGGCGATCCAACCAATGTATAAATAGATTTTTTGTGATTTTTAGAGTGTTTTCCCAATTTTGTGCACTTGTGAGGGTAAATCATTTACTGTTAAATTCTTGTGTTGTATCTTAATTCTTCTTGAATTATAATGAACTTTGATTATATTTCTGCATATGAATTGTAATCAATCGCCATGGTCTAACTTGCTAAGCGTGACATCAACTTGCATGATAATCCAATGTGGCAATAAGTTAAATCAGCTTGTGAGTTGTTAAATTACATCAATGAATAATGTCCAATTAACCTAGGGGAGAATCATATTGAAGGGTTAATTAGGTGTTTCTTTTTAGTAATTGATCTTAGTGGATTCCTTAATTTTAATGCAGTTGACCAACTAGTTAGGATGCATGTCATCTAATTTAATTGGTCAACTCGAAAATTAGGACTCTTATCTAGCTTTCTAGGTTCGTTGGCTAAGATTAGATAACATAAGAATCAATTGATGAACCTATGATCAAGTCGCAAAATTGAGAACCAGCTTGAGTGCCTAAGCTAGGTCTTTAATCTATCTTAATTCAGTTTCAATTTAATTCTCTGAAATTAAATTATTACATTCTACAAAATTCTTCAAAACCCCCATTTAGCTACTTTCGAACTGTTAATTGTTTAATTAGGAAATTTTAGTGCTCCCTATGTTTGACCCGACCTTGCCACTACTGCTGCTAGTTTTGGTAGGTACAGTAAAATTATTTGAAGCGGGATTGGGCGACGAATCTGCGCCTTCCAATTTAGCGGGATTGGGCGACGAATCTGCGCCTTCCAATTTATCTCAACATCGAGTTCTTCGACGGGGGGATCAACTGTTGGCTTGATCGATCTTTTTCTGGCAACATCTTTGATTGTCCTTAGTTGTTTTTTGGCTTCTTCTTATTGAAATTGTACGTCTAAAAGATATAAAAACCATAATGTCTAGGATAAAGGATTTTGTAAACAGCTTGAGTGCAGAGTAGATCGTTTATGCTATTTTATTGTCAAGTTAATGTGTTTTCTTCTAAATTACTCTAATTATTCCAAATGAAGACTATAATAACTTGTATTTACAAGTTATCACTCACTTTGTAATAATTACAAATGGTTTGATCCAAACATTCACGTGGAGATATGTGAGTGGGGATATCCTATAAAAATACTTTGTATAAGACCAACCCATGAAATAATTAATCTCTCTTTATAAATGTGTTAATTGATGAGATTAATATTTTACAGGATGATTGTGTGTAACTTGATCTTAATCATGAGTAAGTCATGAACTCCTGTCTGTGAGGGTTCATCCTTTGATTTGCACTGGTGAAAGTGGCTCTAGTCGCCAACTTTATATGCCTACCATTTTGGAAACTTGACCAAATAGGGAGCTGGAAACATAACTTTACAGGATGAAATTCACCCTTCCTCCATAGGATAATTTAATGAGTAGTTCCCTTAAGTATTGACTCTAACACTTGAGTCTCCCATTTCACTGGTCCGAGGAGGACTTAGTTTATGGTTGGACCATAAACAAATTGCGAAGGGAATTGAATCCCAGCAGAAGCGTGTGACGTTCTTTGATTTTTTGAAAGAATTAAAAATACAAATAATTAAGAAAAGGTTAAGCAATATACCTTTGTTGATCTATAATTTCAGCAAAATCTTCTCTCGAACCGATAGTCTTCTTTTTCTAAGAGATCTTCATTGCTATGACTCTGGCAAGGATCCGATTTGTGGGAACCGCTTCTTGAAATAATAGAGGGAACATGAATAAGAACTTTCTTAGAACTTTTCTAAGAAAATTAGGAGAATTTCTTGAGAGAGAGTTTTAGAGTAATCGTAGAGATTATTCTTGTAGAAAGTGTGTATCTCTATAGGTTACTCATAATCTTATTAGGATAACCTCTCTACAGAGATTTTAAACTAAATATTTAATAATATCTAATATTAATAAATATCTATCCAAATAATATCTCATATTAAATAGTTTAAAATATTTAAATCTCATTCAAATATTTATTTTATGTAGAATCTTTAATTTGGATCCCATCCAAATTAAATAATTAATTATTTGAATCCAATTCAAATTAATTAATTAATTCTCCATCTATTTATTTATTTGGATTTCATACAAATAAATAATTAATTATTTGAATCATATTTAAATAAATTAATTATCCATATTATAAAGTTATAATTTGAATCTTATTCAAATAAACTTTATAATAAATCATGTAATTAATTGTATCCAATATAATAATATTTTTCCTCATAAATTTGAACATTTAAAAAAAAAAAATTTCAACATAGTTGATCCTTGTTAATTAATTCAACTCCAATGATTCAAGATTAATTAATTAAACTCTTTAATTACATTAATATTCATTCATTAACTACAGGACAAACCATTAAAGACCCATTGTTGAACTATTATGCACTGTAGGATAAGTTGTGTCCATGGATATAATCAGTATAAGCAAATTGATCATTCACGAGTTGTTCATAATTATAGCTAGGTAAAATGTCTGTTCTACCCCTGTAGTTACCTCTTATCCTCAAATACCACTGATTTCTCTAATGAACAATTTGTTTATGGTCCAACCATAAACTAAGTCTCTCTCGGGCCAGTAAGAGGGTGGGGCCCATTGTTCAAGATCTGAAATCAACATTTAAGGAAACTAATCGTCTACTTGAACGGTTTGGATCAAACCATTTGTAACTATTACAAAGTGGGTCTATCCATAGTGTCACAAGGATAAGGTACTCAACCTTATCCATATACTATAGATGTTTAGGTTATTTTTTGAACATGATCCACCTGTTTGGCAACTACATACATGTTTAAGACTTCATGCAATAACATTGAATTTTTCTGTTAATGGATAAATTACTATTTCATAATTAATAATTAATAATTAAATTAATTAACTAATTAATTATGAGGCTTTAGGGCACAAATCCCAACAAATTGTTCATTAGAGGATCATTGGTACTTAAGGAAAAGAGGTGGTTACAAGGGTAAGACAGACTTTTGACTCAGCTACATTTACGAACAACTTGTGAAAGATTGACTTGCAATGATTATATTCATGGACGCAACTTATCCTACATTGCATAAGAGTGCAACTAAGGGTCTATAACGGTCTGCTATATAGTCAATGAATCATTAATTAAAGAGCTCAGCTAATTAATTTTGGATCATTGGAGCTTATTATCTGTAGGTCTATAAGGTCCCCTTGCTAGCTCACCACAGAATAACAAGGATCATATATATTGAAAGAAAATTTGTGATGTTTAAATTTATGAGAAAAAATATTAATTGCATTGGATAATTATAATTATAATTTTAATATGAGATATTAAAATGTGATAATTATAATTAAATAGGTTATCCTAATAGGATTAGGATTAACCTAGTAGATTCCTCTATAAAGAGCCCTAGGGAGCCCCTCATAGGGGATGCACCTACAACAACGCAATCTCTAAAACCATTTTGGAGAGATTTTCCCTTGAAAAACTTCTCCCAATTTTAGAGAAGGTTCTCTAAAATTCTCCTTCCCTATTCCCCTTACATCTTTCGAGAGAGATTTCCACAAATTGAGTCCTTGCCAGAGTTATAACAAAGAAAATCTCGTGGAAAAGGAAAACTTCGAGGAGGAGCTTACTAGGGACAGGGAATGTTTCCCATCCCCTCTATTAGCCTTTTTTTTATTTATTATAATAGTTTATGTTATACTATTATTATTATTACATAAATATTATTATTTAAATTTCAAATTTTATTGTTTAATGGTCAAGATAATGAATATGTTTGAATTGAACATTTAAATTTAAATTATATATACAAATAATTTGATTAGTAATTACTTTCATCTACTAGAAAATTAGAATAATTGCCCTTTAAAGTCAAATTAACCATGTAAAATTTATCATATAAAAAGATTTTTTTTTGAGGAATTAAACTACTTAGTTAAAACTTATCATAATAGTAAATTAAGTAAAAAAAAACAAAAAATTAAACAGGAAAAAACTGAATCGATCCCTACGAGTGCCCCCAACAAGATGGAAAATGATATAGAGAGCGAGGATGGGACAAAAAAGCCATCTCCACCCTATCCCGTGGACATCTCTATACCGAAGCCACGAGCTATAGTAGTGGCTCTTCATTCTTATGATCTGCCGTATAAAATATATGTAAATGTATTAGGGATATTAAATGAGACACATGGTTGAACTTAAATGGCAATTAGAAAATGGTATTATATTATTCGCTGTTGCATTCTTATATGGAAAGAGGCGCCGTCGGATTCGGCTCTACCCGGCGATAAGAGCGGTCTCGTTTCGCACATCACAATCTTTTCCTTCCAAAATCATTAAAATAATAATAATAATAATTGTACATGAAATTCCACTAGGAAAAAAGAAGAAAAGAAAATCATAGAATTCGTCTTTGATAGACCAAAATCTCACTTTCCATTGCTTATTTTCTATTTTGCATTTGGCTTCTTCTTCTTCGCCCAATCACAGTGCGCCCACCAACCCCACCCATTCTTAATTTCACTCTCTGTTTCGATAGCGATGCGAATTTGAGTTCCCCATCTCTTTAGTTTCAAATGCGATTCTAACTTCTTCATATTCCTTCTCTTCCCCTTTTTCGCTTCTCTTTTCCGTTTTCAGATCGATCCTTTGTTGGGGATTCAAACCCATTCTTCTTCAGGTTTTTCGATTCCATTCTTTCCTTTTTCTTTGCCCATCTTGAGAAGATCACGTCCTAATGTTTCTTATTTTTGGAGGCATTGCCAAAACCATCTTCTAGTTCTTCTCTGATCACAACGCTATTACACATTACGATTCTTCCATTGTTTCTTCAACTTGGGTTTCCCTTGAATGCCTGAGTCCATCACTCTTCCTGTGATCAATCTAAGAAACTGGGTATTGGGTGGTGGTTTTATGAGTATTTAACTTATGCCCTTTATGTGTTTGTTGTGTAGTTGAATAGGATTTGGGAGGATCAAAACTGGGAAACTGAAGAATCTGTTTGTGCTTTCCTTCTTTCTCTTGTTTTGGGAGCCTCAATAGCAATGCCTCGGGCTAGGATGGAGAAGGAGGAAGGAGAAAAACACCTTGCTTTGCTCAAACTGATGCAGATTTTGTCATTTTTGGTTGTTTTTGTGGCTGGAGTTGTTATTGGATTAGCAACAACTTCTCACATTAGCAGATACTTCACCTCACAGACTGAGCTTTATTCTCTTATCAATCATTTTTCGGTTCCCACTACTCGGGTGGAAGACAACTGTACTGGTTCAGACATATGTGAGAGAAAGGATTGTTCTAGCTTTCAAATGTTTATCCATCCAGACAATCTGACTCATGCCATGTCTGATGATGAGCTTTTTTGGAGAGCTTCAATGGTGTCAAAGAAAGAGAATTATTATCCCTTCAAAAGGGTGCCAAAAGTGGCCTTCATGTTCTTGACTAGAGGCCCTCTTCCCATGCTACCATTATGGGAGAGGTTCTTTTCTGGCCATGACAAGCTGTTTTCTATTTATGTGCATGCCCTTCCAGGCTATGAGCTTAATGTGTCCAGTAGCTCTGTTTTCTACAGACGCCAAATCCCCAGTCAGGTATTTCTTTTTCTTTCTTCAATCTGTTTGGTATTGATGTTGTACCATTCTACTTTCTTTCTGCCATGTGCTAGTAATCAATGTCTGCAAAATGTGCCATAGGATTAGATTTTTGATAGAAACAACTTCTTTCATTGAGAAAAAAAATGAAAGAATATAAGTGCATACAAAAAAACCCCTAGAGAAAGGGTTTCCAACTATTAGATACCTCCTGAAATTTTAGGGACCACCCATCTGTGTTCAGTATAAAGGCCTAAACTCAAGTTTATCAATTTGACATCATGGTTATTAAATCTTACCAAGTTTTGCAACATTAAACGTTGTAGGATCGAAAGATATATCCTCCATGATATCCAGAAGAAAGAATAAGTGCATGAGTAAATTCAAGACTGATGGATTTTGATGCGAATATGTATAAAAAGATGGGTGATGATTCTTTTGCCTGCCTTGTCAAACTACTATAGGAAAGGAAAATCCCTTCTAAGTGATTGTATTGAAGTAAATCTGTAGTTTGTGGCTGTGCTATCCTTTAACTGAGGCAGGAAATTTCATCCTAGCTTTACTTGTTAAGTAATTTAAAGATAGCAACTAGGCAATGATTGTTTGAAAATGGCATCCAAACAAGTAGCTTATGTTGTTTCTCTACCCTTCTCATCTTTGTGATGCCTTTCCTGCTTAATTTGTAAGTCCTGTTCATTTCTTATTGAAAGATAAATTAGAAGTAAATACTGGATACTATTTAATGGAAAAATATAGAATACGAACCTCTAAAATAATGTGTTTTCCCTTGCAAGTGTTGTAAGCCTTTCGTGCAAAAGTATCGAAGCTTTTAAAGTAATGGCTCAAGGATCGCATGTTTAGAACACTGGTTCTTTGAAAATGTTGAAAATTGAACTGAGATAATATCCTAAACATTGTCTTTTTTATGCCATATAGTCGGTAGCAATCGTGGATTTTATTTGATTTTGGTAAGTTCTATATTTCATTTTCTTGGCAGCGTGTTTCTTGGGGTACAGTATCGCTCGCTGATGCTGAGAGGCGGCTTCTAGCAAATGCCTTGCTGGACTTCTCAAATGAGCGTTTTGTCCTGCTTTCTGAGAGTTGTATCCCAGTGTACAACTTTCAAACTGTCTACAAATATCTGACAAATTCTGCCCACAGTTTTGTAGAATCATATGATGAACCGACCCGATACGGGCGTGGTCGTTACAGTCGCAAAATGCTTCCAGATATAAAGCTCCAGCATTGGCGGAAAGGGTCGCAGTGGTTTGAGCTCAGCCGTGCTCTTGCTGTTTATATTGTTGCAGACACCAAATACTACACTCTGTTTAAGAAGTTCTGTAAGCCAGCTTGCTACCCAGATGAACACTATATCCCAACATACTTGAACATGTTTCATGGTTCTCTGAATTCGAATCGCACGGTAACCTGGGTCGATTGGTCGATGGGAGGTCCACATCCTGCAATGTATGGACCAACTAACATTACTGAAAGTTTTATACAGTCTATAAGAAATAATGGTACACAGTGCCTATATAATTCAGAGATCACTTCTGTTTGTTTCCTCTTTGCTCGGAAGTTTGCTCCATCTACACTGGAGCCCTTGCTTAACCTCACCTCATCAGTTATGAAATTTTAAACATTCTAGTTAAAATCTTACACATCTGTTGTTCTTTTCTTTTCCTCTTTTTTAGGGTGGGGAGATGGATTAATTAAGTTCCTAGGCTTCGGTGGCACGTTTTGTTATAGTTGCCCAACTAAATTGGTGGAAGAATGATTCAGTTTTGGTTCAATTGTATAGATTTTTGTTCAGAGATTTGAGTTCCCCTTTTGAGAGGAACACTCGCAACAATTGAATCCTTCAAAGAAGGAAAGAATCAAGTATAGCAATATTCTTCTATTCATTGCCCATTTTGCTCCATTTAAATTTCTTATTTATTGTTTAGGATTTGTATTGATAGGAGAATTGGCAGTTGAGCTAAATTGACTGATACAATGGAGGACTTGATATCCACTCGGTTTAGTTCCTTTTATGAAAAAAAGTATAACGATTTTCCATGATTGTCCCATATACAAGTTAAAGCAAAGTCCTTTTACCGAACGGCATTGATACCAACTCGGATGTATCTTAAGTAGGAGAAAAATGACAAATTTGCTAATGCAATTTGAAGCAGGAACAACAGATGCGTATAATGTGCCTCCCAATATAGTAAGTAGGATGAAAGTAGAACTTATGCCCCTGCATTCATATTATATTCCATTCTTACAAATGTGTGATGATATTTCAAATTATTGTGGATCAAAATATTATTGATAAATTTGTGAGTTAATATAGTGTAACAAGGGAAACCAGCTTGACATATCAAGTAAATAACTAATATCTAAGACAGACACCATGTATATAACCAAATCCTTGTACTAACAAAAAAAAAAGGTTGAATGGAAGAAAGTTGAGGTGAACTGACAGAAGGAACATGTTGCAAAGGGGTGGTACGTAATTGATCACATATTGCCTGTCCACTCGGTCAAAAAGTTGACAATAGCATACTCTAATAACTTAGAAATCTAAGAATCAAGCTACCCCCTGGCCAGCCATTTGAGGAGGTTGTTCTGAGTGATGCTGTTCTTCCATTGGGGATGGATCGGATGAAGGCTGTCGCGGTCTTGTCATTTGAGCCGATCCTGATTGAAAATAATTAGGACCTGTCATTTGAGCCGATCCTGATTGAAAATAACTAGGACCCGACATCTGAGGTGATGAGGGGGCATAACTTCCTCTGGCTTGAGGGTTTATGGAAGGTCGCCAATTTGGTTCTGCCATTTTAGGGGGTCCTTGAGCTGGTTCCATTTGAGGTGGTACCTGCGAATGTGAAATTCTTGAGGGTCCAGAGGGGGGGCGATACGGAACATGTCCCCATCTATTCATATTTAGCAGTCTTTCAATCTCTTCATGCCGACCAGCCTTTACAAATGCCTCTTTAACAAATTCCTGAAGTGTGGGAGTGAGGCCAATACCGTACCTCATTATCTGGTCAAGCAACTCCCGACTAGCATCCAGCGCACCTTCATTACATAGCCCTCTAATCACAACGTCATAGCATGTGGGATCTGGTTTAGGATCACGCTCTCCCATTTTTGTTAAAATCTGAGCACAGTCAATTGCCTTGCCATTCTTAATCAATTCACCAAATACCGTATTCCCAAAGCTAGCAACAACTCTCAAACCAACATCGACCATTCTGTTAAAAACTCTCAATACATCATCAATCTGCCCAATCTTTAAATAAGATTCTATCAGTGTTCTATGAGTTGGGACATCAGGGGACAAAGACTTAGAGCAAAGTTCAGCAAAGAAAGTCTCTGCATCTGTCATCATTCCCTGCTCACAAAACCTTGCAATGATATTATTATACCCTGCAACGTCCATAGCAAAAGGCCTTGACTTTGGTTGAGTTCCCACCTTCCGGAAAGTCTCTACCGCCTCTGAGAACTTGCCGAGCTTAAAGCACTCATTAACCATTATGTTGAACGTATCTGAATTGACTGCTTGGAAATTCGGTGGAGTGTGGTTATCCAACATCTGATCAAATAAGGTCCAAGCCTCCGTTTTCTTCCCATGCCTAAGCAATACCTCCAACAGCACATTGCAAGTCGCTGGAATCATTTTAAATTGCCTATCAAGCAATGACTTGTACGATTCCATGGCCTCCTTTTCTTTCCCTCTATTAAAAAACCAATCCATGAACGTAGCATTCACAACTCCATCATACACCAAACACCTCTCCTTCAACTCATCAAACAGTTCATTCGCCTTCTCCAAATTCTCCAAATTTAGAAAACCGGAAATCAAATTATTAAAAACCAACGAATCAGCCCCGTGCCCTTTATTCAACATTTCACGCAGAAGATCCACAGCCTCCCCAATCTTCCCAGAATCAATCAATCCCTTTGTCAAATGCCGATAAGTCACTGCCGAAGGACTAAACGGAGCATTCGCAATAATATGACGATAAATCTCAAGACCCACATCAACTCGACCCTCATCGCAATGAGCATTAATCAAATTATTATACGATACAACATTGGGAACTATATTCGACTGGTTAAAGAAGAACTGAAACAGTGCAATCGCATCACTATACCTTTTAGCTCGATACATCGCAGCAATAATAGCGTTACAAGTGAAAACCGTCGGCCGCGTGTTCGAGAACACAGAGTGGCGAGCGACCGCAGAAGCCGCATCAAGATCACCAGCACGAATCAGGGATTGAACACGATTGTGAAGGTTAAGACGCGGCCCCACAAGAGCGGATGTGGAGTCAGGAAGACGAGGAGCATTGGGATCACGCTGTGGGGGTGGATAGTTGTCGCGACGAAGTGCATGGAGAGGCGGTTCAATACGAAGGCGGCGCTTTCTACGGCGTCTTTCGGCAGCAGCTTCTTCGGCAGAGGAAAAGGAAAATGAACGGGCATGGAGGAGCGAGATGGGAGAAGAACTTTGAGAGGAAGGTGAAATCGGCTCCTGAAAATGGTGGTTCAGAGGACCAACGGTAAGAGCCCGGGAGTGTGACGGAGAGGTTGAAGAACGGCGGAGAGAGCGGAGGAGGAAGCGGTAAAGTGACATGATTTTACGGCGGAGAGAGAGCGGAAGGCGTCGGAACAAGGCGGAGGGAAGTTGAAGAAGAACAGGTTAAACCCTAGGAAAGAGAATCAGGGGTTTGGGACATTTCTGTACATAGTGAAGAAGATAACTGGCGTTTTATATTGGTTTATTATGCAAACTTCATTTTTTTTTTTTTTAATAAATTTAGGAAACGATAAAAAATAAAAAAATATCAAACTATTTGCAAATATAACAAAATATATTTCTGATAGACTGTGGTAGACCCAAATAGTAAAGTTTTGCTAATTATTTTTCTAACAGTTTTTCTATTTTTGAAAACATCTCATAAATTTACTCAATTAGAGTTAAAATTTAGTTTCAATGGTTTATAATATAATCTAGTCCCTATAATTCATCAAAATCTTAATAAATAGTGGATCCATTTAGATTAACTTAAAAAATAAATGTTAATTCATTTTTATTTAAACACTTCTTTTAAAAATAAGGACACTAATAGGCTTTCAGAATCTATTTTGATTGGTTGTCAAACACTTATTTTTTAAATTAAACACTTGAAAAGTTATTCAAAACATACCCACGGTAGCTATTTGAGGATTTTATTAAACTATAAAGACTATTTATGAAGTTTTATCAAATTATAGGGACTAAGTTCTAACTTTTGAAGCTATAGAAATTAAACTCTAACTTTTTTCAAATTATAGGGACCAAATTTATAATTTTAACATTCTTTTTACAAAATAAATGCTATGCAATTAAAAATAAGGTCAAAATATCATGCTAATTCCTTACTTTGAAGTTTATTTAATTTTAGTTTTTTCACTTTTATTTTAGTTCTTGTATCTTCAATAAATCTTAGATTTAATGCTTAAAGTTAATTTATAACAATTAATTAAATAATTATTATTATTGCGAGTAAATACAATATGTGAATATGTTTTTAAAATTTATAATAAGTTGTTGATAAATAATCGAAAGTTTTTTTAAAAAAGCAACAATAAACTAGTAATTGAGACTAAAATTTTAAGATTTATTTTAAAATTTTGTATTGTTAATTAATATAGAAATTAGACTCAAAACTAGTTTTAAGCTACTTGTCATCACCAAGCTAATTATAGCTCAATGGACTAAAAGTAACAATTTATGTTATGGGTCATTTTAGACCAAAGGGATAAATCCAAACATGATAGATTAGGAACGCTAGGTCAAGAGAGGAAGAGAATTGGCCCTTCGGCCTCGAGTCTTGGCCCATCGGCCTCGACGCATGTTAAGATTGAAAGCTAAATTTGTCTTATGGAACATGTCACACGCCCTTGATCCAAAAGGTTTGTGAGCTTGCCTTATTTGTTCACCTAATCCATGAAAGAAAAAGAAAAGTCGTAAGTCAAATTCAACTATATAGTATTATAACTCTCAAAGAAGTAACTTAAATCTCACTCTCAAACTCTAGGTTCCAACCACTTTCACTCTTTTACTTTAACCACAGTAAGCTAGTGTGCAAGTTTTTTTTTTTTTTTTTTCAAACTACATTCTTTTTCTTTCCATACAAATTCACTCTTGGTATCATGTGAAGGTAAAGTGCATTTTCTCTCATCCAGATTACGTTAGCAATTTCTATTCAACAATAGGTACAATTTATTATTCTCTCTCTTTTTCTTTTTGAAAAGCACAATCTATTATTCTCTGGTAACATATATATATCTCTAATTTTTTTTTGCATATGTAAATTTTTTATTTAAAAAAGTTTGTCCTTGAAAATATTCTTTTCTATTACTTTTATGGTTAAATTACAAGTTTAATTACTCAACTTTCAAGTTTGTGTCTATTTCATCTCTATAATATATTTAATAAGTCTTTGAACTAATTTTGTGTCTAACAGTTTCTAAACTTTACAATACGTCTTTTTACATTGGAAAATTGCGCAAACTAACCCAAAACCCAAAAACTTCTATGTAATTGCCTTATTTTTCTAAAACATTCTTTATACCTTTTGAGAATGTGAAATACCCACTTTGCCCTTAGTTTTAAATAAACCACTTCTCAATTCTCACTTCTCCTTCAGTTTTTGGGTTTCTCCCATATGTATTTCTTCTTATACTACCAAAACTTTAGAACAAAAAAATGATATGAGTTTAAACTTTATGAAGCCATTTAAAAGTAAAGATTTTCTTACATTTTGCTCAATTTATAAGCATAGATGGAAATAACACACAAAAAAAAAAAAAAAAAACATATGAAAACGAGTGATCATTTAGCTAAAACGGAGTTATATCTACAAAGATATGACCAAAACAAAATTGCAAAGCGAGGACTTAGCAATTGCGCACCTGAGGTCAGCGATCGCACACCTTTTATTGCACAAACATTAATTTTGTTTGCATCTTTTCTAAGTAAACATTTACTTGAGGTCTGCGATCATAAGTTTAAACTTAGATCATTTTTCGGTTGTGATATTTTGGTAATATAAGGAGAAACATAGGAGAAATCCAAAATATGAAGATGAAGTGAGAATGATTTATTTAAAACTAAGGGCAAAGTGGGTATTTCACATCTTCAAAAAGTAAAAAAAAGAAACATGTCTTCAAAAAAGAGGTTAATTACATAAAAGTGTTTAGGTTATGGGTTGATTCCTTAAATTTTCAATTTTATGTCCAACAAATCATTAAAATTTCAACCTTGAATCTAGAAGGTCACTAACCTAATTTTAAATCTAATAGATTAGTTAATTTTTAGAAGTTTTAAATCTATCATGGACCTATTTAGACACAAAATTAAAAGGGAATTATTACACTTTTTTTTTTAATTCAAATACTTATTAGAAAAATTATTATAAATGAAAAAAATATCAAACTATTTACAAATATAGAAACATTTTATTGTCTATCAACGATAGATTACGATAGACTTTTATCGCTGAACTCATTTTGCTATATTTGAAAACAAACCTACTTACAATGTGACATTTTCTTATCCAAATTTGAAAGTCAATGTCTAAATTTTTAATTTAACCTACTTTTATTAGATATTTGGTTTTATTTAAATTTAAAAATATTACTTTTATTTAATTTTTTTTAATTATCCACTCTCTATTGTTATTTTCAAAAACCAAAAAAAAAAAAGAAATTGAAAAGTATGATCTCATTTTTATACCAACTTGGGCTTTTGATTTTTTGTTTTTGAAAAACTGTGTTTCTTTTCTCCCAATTTTCTTTACATAGTTTTCTTCTTTCTTAGTAAACATTCAATTTCTTAGCCAAATTTAAAAAACAAAAATAATTTTTTTTAACTATTTGTTTTAGTTTTTAAGATTTTATTTGGATTTTGAAAAACACTCTTAAAAAACAGACATTAAAAAAAAAAAAAAATTCAATAAGGGGAAAGTAACATTTTCATGTTTAATTTTCAAAATTCAAATACTTACCTAGTTTTAACTTTCAATAGATTATTAATAAATTTAAAATTTTTAAAAATTAATTTATATACTATATATAAATTGGGCTGTTTTCAAATATACGAAAATAAACCAAAATATTTACAAATATAACAAAATTTTACCGTCCATCTAAAATAGACATGTATAGTGTAGTCTATTATGGTTTATGACAGTCTACTATAGATATACTATGATAGTTTGCTATTATTTGTAAATATTTTAAGTAGTTTTATCATTTAAAATAATTTTCCTAAATTTTTAAGTTTTTAATTTGGTGTTTAGTAGATTATTAAATTTAAAGAAGTTAAAAAATTCAAAGACTATATTTGTAATTTTGCAGTTTAAAAATCAAATAGGGTAAATTATACAAAATGTCCTTGAACTTTACACTTTGTGTGAAAAATACATTTGAACTTTCAAAAGTTTCAAACTTTTTCAAAGGTATTTTCGAAACAAAACACTAACGGTTTTCATTTAAAACTAACGACAAGGGTAAACTGTTTTCGAAAATTTAAGACTATTTTTGAAACTTTTAAAAGTTTAAAAATATTTTTGACCAAATTTAGAAGTATTTTGTATAATTTAGCCAATTTTACCATTTTCTAAAAAACAAAAATTACGTTTTAATCTATATAAACATAGCAGTTAGAACATCTTTCTTTCTGGATTTGAATCAAGATTAGATAAGCTTACAGCTAGAAGACGACGCGGTGGCTCAAGTTATTTATTTGCCCTTACAGGTTTGATTTCTTGATTTGAATCTCTATTTGTTTATCAATTTAATTCATATACGTATTTGTAGTTCTTTCGGTTAAAATCGCACTGATTCTTCGAATTTGGATACGAAAACCCTACATTCTGATTGAAATATTATAACCTTCTAATGGGTTGGCCAATATATTAGTTTGAATCGGAACCTTAAACATCCGCATCCATTCTCTTCTCTCGGACACGAAATCGATGCAATGGTTGTGGTTTCTGAGGTTGATTTTGGGTTTTCTGTGAACTATTCTTGATTCAGGTTGCTGGGGATTTCATAACTGAATATGCATCCTCCTCTAACTTTGCATAAGCACCCGATGTGTGCTGAAGTGAGTTCGAATCTATACCTTCCTAATGTGTATAATTGAATTCGTTTAGATGATTGACTTGATCTTCATTTCATTTTTGAACCTTTCGTTTATGAATCAATTCTGTTGTTGTCTTGCAAGAAAGTGGGGGAAAAAATGGTGTAAATACTACTTTTGTCCATATACTGACTTTGGCTCATTTTGGTTTTTTACTTTCAAAATGTTCATTTTGCTCTCTATACTTTCAACTTTAGTTCATTCTAGTCCCTATGCTTACAAAATGTATACTTTTTACTTTTGACTCAATTTGGTCCTTATACTTTAAAAAGGTGACTATTATGATCCTTTTATTTTAATTTTTATTTATTTTTAAGTGATCAGAATAACCACCTTTTGAAAGTTCAAAGATCAAAATGAACCAAAGTTGAAAGTATAGGGACCAAAATGAACATTTTGAAAGTATAGAGATCAAAGTGAATTAAATCAAATCAACTAAATCAAAAGTACAGGGACTAAAGTATATTTAGACAAAAGAAAATCATATCTTGGAGCCTAAATTACCTCTTTT
The DNA here is from genome assembly GCA_031780015.1 of Citrullus colocynthis. Lineage (NCBI taxonomy): Eukaryota > Viridiplantae > Streptophyta > Magnoliopsida > Cucurbitales > Cucurbitaceae > Citrullus > Citrullus colocynthis. The sequence goes on from QLSR01000156.1 coordinate 923,916, forward strand.
AACGTCATATTCAAGTAAACTCTATTCAATCAAGCGCAGAATTATTGACATTTAATTCAGGTTTATACTGATGGAAATCATATGATGAGTCATGGAGCTATAATTAAGGCATACTTGGGAGTGATCAATTTAGTGTTTAATTTTACACTTTTAAGTGCAATTTTTATATATCAAAATTGATTTTGAATTGTTAAAAACATATTTTGGTGTGATTTTGAAAATGGCGAAGGTGATTTTAACAATTTTATAATCACTCCAAACATGTCTTTAGTTGAACCGTGATTCATAGGTGGAACAGTGTAGTGAACAACTGCTATGAAATTGCTGTAGGAGCTAAATTTTATCTACTAACTAGCAAGAAGCATATTGCTTCCTTTCCACTCAAAGTGAAGAGAATCTCTACAGATTTCCTTGGCGTTCACCATTTGAGTTTGAGTTTCTTAACAACCAAATGTTGTAGAGTTAGGTTGTAAGCTAGCCTAAATACTTGCATATTAGGGAAAGAAAAGGTAAGAGAATCTTTCCGTAGTTTACTAAAGCCCAAACTTCCCCATTTAACAACCAAATGTCGTAGAGTTAAGTTGTAAGCTAGCCTAAATACTTGCATATTAGGAAAAGAAAAGGTAAGAGAATCTTTCCGTAGTTTACTGAAGCCCAAACTTCCCCATTATTATGCAGTTTTGTCAATGGAAACTTTTTTCTGAAAACTATTATTTTCCTTCGTCTTCTCTTCCATCACTTACAGATTATCGAGGAGTTTCAGAAGTGTCATATAGACCATCCTGTTGCAAAATTTTTCGGTGAATGCACAGATCTCAAAATCAAGCTCGATCGATGTTTCAGGCAGGAGGTGAGTTCTGTGCTTCCACATTCATGTTTTCCTTGCTTTGTCTTCAACATCCTCTGCTCCTTTTTTGTCATCTCAAATGGCACTTTCTATTCTTTGTTTACAGAAAGCTTTGAAACGAAAGGCAAACTTTGAACAGAGTAAAAAAACGAAGGAAAGGCTAGACGCTTTAAGAAAGGAAAACGCTTTATGAAGTAGCTAGTGTATGTGCTTTCATGGAAAATGTTTCAAGAGGAAGCATTTAACTAATCAAACAACCAAGATTGGGAAGACATGTAAATTCATTACCAGCTATCAAGAAATTTTTTGCCAGTTTCAATGGTTGTAGGACTTGAATGACTACGGACTGTGGAAGAGATAGAAATTGTAGTGTGAACACCAAACTTGTAGATTGCGAAGATGATGATGTTGAGCAGTACTGCAGTTTGGGTTTGGAAATTCGATATTTACGACGCTGTTTAGATGTCAATATGCTTTGGATACTTGAAAACTGGTCATAGACTCATAATATTAGTCATGTTTAGTTGACATAATTGATGATTTACAGCAATAATTGTGATGAGCCAATGAGAAAGGTTTTTCCCCCTTTTCACGTACTCTTTCTGCGGTACCTTTGCGAAACGCAATGTCGTTTCTCTCTGGGAGTGTTACAATTGCTTATGACCATTCAGTTCTAAAGCTATATGCGAGTCTATTTTAAGAGCTATATAACAATAAAGTGTATGCAGATGATATGCCTTTTTATTATTTTTATTTTTAGACAAGATGATATGCTTTGACTAATAGGAGTTTTGGGTCGTTAAATTGAGTTATGAAGTATGGAGTTAATATGTTGGAATTAGTAAATTTGTATTTGGAGTGTTGAGTTGATTTAGTTTCTTGGAGGATGATGAAATTCTTTGATAAATGTATAAAAGAGAGGGCGGAAGATGAAATTCTTCAATACATGTGTAAACTTCAATGGTATAAAGGAGATGAAATATTTTGATAAATATGTAAATTTCAATAGTAAAAACTATATTGAAATTGGTGAGTTGAATTATTAACACTAAGTGTGTCAAACCCTTAATTGTAAGGATTGGAGCTAAGTTTTCATTAGGATTTTATATGAATGCTTTGAGTTGTGTATTATCAAGCTAGTTAAATTTAGTAAAAAGAAGAAAATTTAAGTAATAACTACAAAGCTAGCCTTTTTATAGTGTATTTGGAATAACTTGCCCAAAAAAAAATCCTCTTTTAAACAAAATCAGTTTTTGTACAAGTACCTATGTAAAAACAAATAATTAAAATGTAACTAGCATAGCTAAGTGTCATGTAAAATAAATAAACAATACTTTCAAAACTGATATTAATACTTCAATGTCCAGATAATCCAGAGAAGTTAATTAAACTCTTTGAAGTATCAAAACTTTATTAGTCTCAAAATAGTTTGGTTAAATCTTCTAAAGACTTTATTTCTTTATTTATTTTTTGTTTTTTGCTATAGCTTTAAAAGGTCTTCTCTATCATCAGATTATGTAACATATTTCAACTAGACAAGACATATTTCAACCTGGTTGGGATAGTCGGTGTACTTACTAATTCCTAGTTCTAGTTTTTGTTATTTTAGTACTAGGTTTTGTTATTTTCTATTTCTTTGTAAATCGAGCATTAGTCTCTTTCCATTTCATCAATAAAAAGTGTTGTTTTTGTTTTTAAAAAGAAAAACATACTTCAAAGAAATTATTTCTTTTGGAAAAATGAAACATGCTTAAACGGCAGTGTGTAAACACATTTTTCATCACCTTCCATTCAACCTGTCTGGAAGTCTGGAAAACCCCTGGCTATGGTTGATAAATACCAATTCTCATTTTCATATCTCAAACAAATTGATTTGTTCTTGTCAAAAAAGAGCTTCCGTTGAAAGCACTAAGCACTAAGCAGCAACAGTTTCTTTTCTTCGCTACCATATACAATTCTAACTGCACATTAGTTTTGCATCATATAGACATTGAGTTGATGCAAAAATATATTACCAGTCCATAATCTATTCAGGGAAAAGCAACCGAATGGCATCGCTTAAAAGGATTGCATCTTCTGAGCTTTGATCACTCTTCCAAACCTTACATTTCAACTCAAATGTGCTGCTGTCCCTCCATTGCTTCAACAATGACATCGGCAATGGTCCCCTCGTCTCACCTTGAGGGCTTGCACAATACCACATGGAGAAATTCGGATTCTCTAAATTCTGCCTTTTTCCTTCAACCCTCAAGTCCCCGTCCTCGTCATCGCTTAGTTCAATCAACTGAACTTTAGATGCATTTTTGTTTTTCAACTTTGATTCTATCAGCTGAACTTCAGAAGCATTTTTGTTTTTCAACTTTGATTCTATCAGCTGAACGTCAGAAGCATTTTTGTTTGTCAACTTTGATTCTTGAATATTGATAGACTCACTTTGAATATTGTTGCTGGAAGGCAATGTTTTGGAACATACATGCTCCTTTGGCAGAATGGACTGATGCTGCTCTTCATGAGTTTGGAACTCCAGAGCTGAAATGCAAGATTTTTTAGCAAAATCTTTACAAGTAGATACTTCAAAGCCTTGCTGCGTCTCTGAGATCTTCGGTACGCCAGTCAGACATTCTTCTATCTCAGCAGCTGAGGGATAAAGCAAGAAAATAAAACATAGTTTGTTAAATTTACCACTGCAAAAAAGTTGAGCTAAAATGTTGATGTTTGATGCTAATTAGAACAAGAAGCATTCGAAATCGAAGGAAATCTAGTCTTGCTCTCAATCGAAGACTTGCACACATACAGTATCTATTCAAATCCTTCTTTAAAGCAATTTTGCACGTAGGGTTAATCTAAGAAATTATTAGAACATGATCCAAATCCAAGTGATAGTTCAGTTGCATTTGAGGTCTGCCTTCTGTTATAGTTATTCATCGACCATCATTTAACATGGCCTACCCTTGGAGATGTGTATTTGTGAGACCCTTGATTATCATTATTATTATTATTTATCATATACATATTGCACAATGAAAATAATGAATTAAAAATATTTCTAAATGCACTGAATCTCTTGTCTTGAACTAATTACTAAACAATGAAATATTTATTAAAGAATTACGTAAATAGGAGTCAGCAATTTGTAGTTTATTTTGGCTCGTAACATGAAGAATATTGTACCAGTTTTAGCTTGTTTGTGCTGAAATGGTGCTAACAGAAGAATATTCAGAACAGTTGTTGCAACTGTTGACAGGACATCCCTTTGAATTTTGATAGCCTCTGGCTTGAGAGGAAATAATAGGCTCTTTGTATTAAGGAGTACCTACTAGGCCCCATAGTAATGATTTGGATTTCATGCAAGCTTTAGATGGAGCTGCTTGCCTAAAAGTTGAGTAATCACTATCCTTTTCATTAATGCCAGTCCATTTGAGAGCTTCTTTATGCCTCTTCTGGCTATGTTGGGAGGATAGATCACAATAATCATCGAAACCAATTTCTCATTCGCTGAAACTAAACAGTAGAAGACAGATGTGAGAGAGCTTCCTTCCTTCCTAGATTGGAGATTCTTATTTTCTCAACTAATGTACTTCTCGCTCTTCGCTCTTCCCTCTTCCCCCATTACACATTCCACTGCCCACTACAGAGCTAACTGCCCCCTAAATTGTACAAGTTTGAGGGTTTATCAATACTCCACCCCTGAAAAACCCACCTTGTCTCAAAGTAGAAATGAAAACTAAGTTGCAATGTCTCCAGCTTTCTTCTTTAGACATTCATGTCCACAAAATTAATACCTCAAGATCGTTTTTCTTAGAAGGGCTGGTTCAGACACCTAGAATGCAGCTCGACTCTGTCCATTTCAATTGTAGATGTTAAAGAGCTTGCTAAAGCTAGGTGTTGCAGCTCTCCCCTCTCTGCCTTGGGCAACTGTGAAATAGGGGCAACTGATGGATCTTAGGAGCGGCGGCAGGTTTATTATTATTATTTAATTTATTTGAAAAAACGTGCTTCCATTGAAAGAAATGAAAGAATATTAAACATATAAGGTATACAAAAGGAGTCCCACCTTACTACAAAAGTGAACTCCAAGCGAAAAGAACAAGATCAAGCTCACAGTAACAAACAAAAATATCAAGTGACCGACATCCACAAGGAGGCATTAAACTTAACCACCTCCCGAACATCTTCACCTTATCTCTCAGCCTTTCTAATAATTCTATTATTCCTCTCCAAATACCCAGAAAAATTGCAACTAGCAGCCTTCCCCTACCCAAAGAAATGTCTTAGTACACCCCTTAGGCCCCTGACTCCATCCATTGGTTTGAGGAGGATTATTTTTAGGTAAGTTCCTTGAAGCTGAAGAGTTCGCCTAGCAAAGGCTCATAAAAGAGCTACCCCCTCAGGACACAATTCTCCTCGGAACTCATGGTGGTGGATCATCTCTTTAAAGAATACCATTGTAACTCCCATGGTCATAATTAAGCGGCCATATCTCTTGTGTTTGTTATTAGACAGATAGGATGTAGGAGGTTTTCGTTTTCCTTCTGTACTGACAATATCTCAGTGCTTTAGGTAGAATATATTCTTATCATATTATTCAATTGAATGAAAATGTTTCCCTATCCCTGGTGGCTCACACAAGATCAGAGTCAACCAACTCTTGATTGGCAAACCAAAACCACCACAGCTACAACCTTTAACAGCAACCCAACCATCTCTAATACCCATCCAAGATCCAGCTGCTGCAGATTCAGGGAGCAAACGAAGACTTATGGCTCCTTATGTTCTACCAGTCAGTGTTATGAGTTAAGTGAAGGAGAAACTAAAAAAATGTCCCAGTTCCAAGAAAAATCAATAGCCTATCAAGAGAACTTAATCTCCAAATTACGACCCACAAGTTCCAAGGATTGAACTAACTACAAAGGAAAAAATAAACGAATATGTTCACTAAGAGAATAGGGATGTATGGTTCTGTAAACAGTACAATCTACATACGCAGCACTGAGGATAGAAAGGCACATCCTGATCCAACTTGAGAGGCAGAAAACAGAATGCCATGGCCTGACTCATAATACAAACTAAACTCAACGGATTAGTGGCTCTTAAATTAAATGCAGCAACTAGGATAGAAGAGACATCCAAAAGTGAAAAGTTTTCCAAAGGCAAAGGTGAGTATCTGAACATCCAGTATTAAAAAAAAATTATAAGACAGACAAAGCTCGACCAGAAAAGGAAAAACCTTAAAAAGACCACTTAACTATGACAAAGATCACTAACCAGTGGGAACATTTATGTCATCTCTTCTATCAACGAGCACATGATTTACTTCTTCATCCTTCTCTAGCAAATCCTCAAACGTAGGTTCGGGAATATCTGCTATCACTTTTGGAAGCTCATGTATCAACCGTGCTTGTTCTGATGACTTTTCAAGTAGAATTCTTTTTTCCATGTACTCGAACAATGTTTATACAAAGCAAAGGTTAAGGCAGCTTCCTTTTATCCTTATAAGTTTTGGAAAAAAAAAAAAAAAAAAAAAAAAAAAAAATTCCGGCTTGGTTCAATCNTCAAACGTAGGTTCGGGAATATCTGCTATCACTTTTGGAAGCTCATGTATCAACCGTGCTTGTTCTGATGACTTTTCAAGTAGAATTCTTTTTTCCATGTACTCGAACAATGTTTATACAAAGCAAAGGTTAAGGCAGCTTCCTTTTATCCTTATAAGTTTTGGAAAAAAAAAAAAAAAAAAGAAAGAAAGAAATTCCGGCTTGGTTCAATCCACATGAAAATTTCCCGACAGCATAAAATGGATCCAAACAGAAAAATGAAGTAGAAGGTTAGGCAAAACCATGTCTGTATGTTTTCATATCACAGTTTTAGTATTATCAGTGCTCATCCTTTTAACAAAATGAATAACAACAAAACACAACATTATAGCCAAAATAATATATATAAGAATGATTTGAACTGTAGACATAAGGTATACTCAATAGACAAGGACATTATTGTTAGTATCCAATATCCTAGGAGATACCAACTCATGGATGCACAATGTTAAATATTTCCTTGTTCTGTCCTGTCTAGAGGTTGTGACGATCATCTCTCAACCCAATTGTACGCCATCTTGCTTTCTTGTCTCTGCCTTTCTTTACGTTTTTACATATTAAATGACACTATGCATACAATGAGTGCTCAAGTCCAACGAGGAAAGGATAAACTGAAGTATCGTGATTGTAACCCCTATTGTAAAGGACCAGATTAAATTAAAATGGCACCAATTAGAAAGTCTACTTAAATTTTATCTTTTTATTTTTTTATTTTTAGAAAAGGATACGGAAAGTCTACTTAAATTTTAAATTACTTCCAAAATAAGTCATTGTCTTAATTTTATTTTATGCAATCCAAAATGACATCATATAAAGTGAATCCAGAAAGGATATTCTCTTCTCCATCCCTTCTCATTTGCATGATCAATACACGTTTGCAATCTAGCCAGCTCCTTTGTAATCCACTGTCAGTGAAAAAAATCCAAACCAGTTGAATGTACTTATAGTTGAAAATACTTATTTGCTTTAATTTAATAACAGATTACCCTACATGTTTTGTGATATCCTCATGAAGACTTTTTGCCTTCTCGTAAAGCTCAACCTGAGGGAAAAAAAAGAACATATATTTAAGGTTACAAGTAAAAAAATGTGCATTTTGAATACCCATGACTGTAGCAAGAAAAGAAGTTCTTCAAGAAAGATGTGGGCTTAAAGTACAGGAAATTAAATTATAAGATATGTATGAAATTGAGAGTATGCAGATTCAAATAAAACACGCTACTTACAAGCTTTGACCATTATACCATTATGATGCTCAACATTGTAAAAGACCAAACAAGTAAAATTAGGTAATAACTAAGCCCAGACGTTTCTAGATCAATTTGTGCATATATTTACAGAAAATTGATGTACTGGAAAAGAATGTAGTTTATGAGGTAACAAACAAGATATCAATATAGAAAGGGTGCAGGAACTTCTCAAGTTCGTCTCATTGTTGAACTTGCGAAATGCACCAGTATAATATTCTTGAAAGATAATGATGTTTGGTAAAAAGGCATTTAGAACATGGAAATTAGACATAGATCATGAAGATTTAGGAGGACATAAAGGATATTCCAGTTTCCTTTCAATAGTGATTCAGCACATATTTACTGTTGAATGGGAGATTTTGAAGCTTTTAGAATTCACATTTGTCACCAAATCTAAATCCAGAGCATTAATTGTAGGGATTCTCAAAATACTTGGCTGTCTGGATCTTTGTTTATTATTTAAATAATTTTGTTAAAATAGTGAGAAATGAAAATTATTTTGCATACAGATGGATGTCCTGGTCAGAATATGCTCCCATAAATCTGAGGAAAAATTTAGGGTACAATAAGTCATTGTGATGATTGCTATTGGTATTTGGTCATTCACAAAAATCGTTTCTCACCATCAGCCACATGGCAAGAACCTTCATGAAGCTATTATTATAATGTCCATGAAAAACAGTGATTGTTCAACCGAGAATTTACTCTCATGAACAGAAAGCCACCGCAAAAAAATTCCAGTTAAATAATTCTCTACTAGTTCAAGCATATGCTTCAAAACTTCTACAGCCTTACCACCGTGGGCTTTCTGAGCAGGCCATTTCTCACTCTTTGGCGCAAATCCTCGCATTCTTCCTGCAATAATAGACACCTGGTCAAAATTTCCCCAAATTGTCTTATATTTCAATATGAGCAATACGCTTCTTTTGCAACCAGAACATTAAAAAGGAAGAAGTTTCTCCCTGCAGAGAAATCCTTCCAATGCAACTTCACTAGAACTGTTTGATTCTGTGATGCCACCCAGTTTCCGGATCACAACTATACCTAGGCATGGTGATTACTGATTAGCATTCTATAAATGGTTTTAGATTCTGATTTATTGATTTATAAGAACAAAGTGGCCATAATTAATTGTCAGCTTTGGCACAAATTAGAGGGAACTTGTTATTCTATCTCAAGAAACTCCATGGTAAACACAACTTCGATAGATCCCTTCCCTGTCCCAGAAGAAGATACTAGAGCCATTGTTAAAGTTTCAAATTTCAGGTCACGTTCCTTTTTTTTTTTTTTTGGTAAGAAACATTTCATTGATAAATGAAATTAGGAGAAAACCCCAAACACCTAAATGTGATTACAAAAGAGATTGCCAATTGCTGACTAAAAAGGATAAGCTATAATGCTTAGTAGACAAAACCAACTCCATAAAATTACTAAAGGAGGAAAAAGAGTCATTAAAAAGTTTTCTATTTCTTTCACCCCACAAGCTCGAAAAGAATGTACGCAGCCGAGCCAATCAAATTGTCTTCTTAGAACCATCAAAAGGATGACCCATCAACAAAGAAGCCAGAATGTCAAAAATTGGTACAAGGACAAGTAAATGACCATCTAAATGCCCCCAAAACAATATCCCAAAAGTTAGCAACAAAAGGACAATGCAAGAACAAGTAGGCTGGAGACACAAAATTTAAGAGGTCACTTGAAAAATTGTATACCTCAAAGTTATCTTATAAATAAGACATGGGAAAAGTACCTTCTTAGTCCCTAAATTTTTAGAAATAGGTGTCTTTGGTCCCTGTGGTTTCAATTTAGTCATTTTAGTTCCTCGCTTTTGAAGAATAGATTTAAAAGGTCCCTCTTTTCATTAATTATATACTTTTTATCATATTACATAAAAAATAACCACAATTAAACTTGTAATTAAGAGGTATTCACTCTATTATATAGAAACTTTCTGTGGATTGGAAACAAAGATAAAAGAGGTATTCACTCTATAAGTTGGCAAAAAGTCCAACTTCTATTGTTAGAAGGGGGCCTCGGTTTTTCTGATTTAAAGATAAAAAAAATCAGAGCTTATTGGCAAAATGGATACGGAGATAAAATGCTAAAAAAAATGCTCTCTGGAGGCGTATCATTGATGCAAATTACAGCATTTCTCTTCATCCTCAAAGTAGTGTCCTCAAAACAATCAATGGGCCCTTGGAGGTGTACTCAGTAATTTGGAATATATTCCTCTCATCTTATTAAGCATAAAGTTACATATATATAGGGAACAAGGAAATCCTAGACTAGGCATGTACAATTACGATTAAGGACAATTATATAGAAAATGTAAAATATGTATTATAACACTCCCCCTCAAGCTGGAGCAAATATATCAACCATGCCTAGCTTGTTGCATAGATAGCTTATTCTTGCTCCATTTACAGCTTTGGTAATCCTAATTGTTCTTCAGTCTTCACATATCCTGTAGACACCAACCCTTCTTGTATTTTCTTGCGAATGAAATGACAATCCACTTCAATATGTTTCGTCCGTTCATGAAACACTGGGTTCAATGCAATGTGAAGTGCAGCTTGATTATCACACCATAATTTAGCTGGTACGGTAATATTGAATCCCATTTCGGATAATAGTTGATGTATCCACACTATTTCGTATACGGATTGAGCCATGGCCCTATATTCTGACTCAGCACTTGAACGAGAAACTACATTATGTTTTTTACTCTTCCACAACATTAAGTTTCCTCCTACAAAGACACAATATCCAGAGGTCGATCTCCTATCTTCTCGAGATCCAGCCCAATCAACATATGAGAAACACTCAACTCTTGTATGGCCATAATCTTTATATAAGATCCCACGTCCAGGTATGGTTTTCAAATAACATAGAGTTTGTTCTACTGCAGCCCAATGATCCACTATAGGAGAAGACATAAACTGACGTACAATACTTACAGAATAAGCAATGTTTGGTCGTGTCATTGTTAAATAGTTCAACTTCCCAACTAATCTTCTATATCTCTTAGGATTTTGAAATAATTCTCCTTCTTTAGTAAGTTGTAGATTTGGTATCACTGGGGAACTGCATGTTTTAGCTCCTAATTTTCCTGTCTCAGACAACAAATCAAGTACATATTTTCGTTGAGATAAATAGATACCTTTCTTGTTTCTCATTACTTCTATACCCAAAAAATACTTCAATTGTCCCAAATCTTTCGTATGGAATTGACCCTGAAGGAAAGTCTTGAGGGAAGTTATACCCGATACATCATTTCCAGTAATAACAATATCATCAACATATACAACCAGTAAAGTAATACTGTTATCTGATCGCCGATAGAAAACAGAATGATCAGACGTACTTTTCTTCATACCAAAAAATTCAAGTGCTTGGCTAAACTTACCAAACCATGCACGAGGACTTTGTTTCAAACCATACAAAGATTTTCGAAGGCGACATACTTTATCACTCTCCCCTTGAGTAACAAACCCAGGTGGTTGCTCCATATAAACTTCCTCCTGGAGATCACCATGCAGGAAAACATTCTTTATGTCAAGTTGATGCAAAGGCCAATTGTGAGTAGTAGCCATGGAAAGAAAAAATCTGATGGAGTTTAATTTGGCGACGGGAGAAAATATATCTGAATAATCAGTCTCATAGATTTGGGCATATCCTTTAGCAACAAGACGAGCTTTCAATCGAGCCACTGTTCCATCAAGGTTAACCTTGATAGCAAACACCCATTTACATCCAATTGCCTTCTTTCCAACAGGACGAGAGACTAAATCCCAAGTACCATTTTCATCTAAAGCAGTCATCTCCTCAATCATTGCACCACGCCAGCCAGGATGAGATAAAGCTTCATGAACAGAGTTAGGAATAGAAATGGAATTAAGGGATCTGAGAAAAGAATATGTGGGTGAGGACAACGAATGATATGAAACAAACGAAGAAATGGGATAAGTACAAGTGTGTTTACCTTTTCGAAGGGTTATGGGAAGATCATCACTTGGTCCTGGATCAATTGTCGAAGAAGTTGTTGGTGTAGGACAAGTGACGGAGGGTTGTTGTGGAAGTCGCTTGGAGTAGACTTGAGTAATGGGTGGACGAGAAGGAAGAGACACAGAGGAAGACGGAGTAGATGATGATATGGGAGAGGTAATCTCATAGATAAAAAGATTATCATCCTCCCCCTGACATGAACTCGACGAGGATGGACTAAATGGCATAGCTTCGAAAAACATAACATCAGGAGAGACAAGATACCGATTAAGAGTAGGACAAAAACAACGATACCTTTTTGAACACGCGAATAGTTTAGGAATATGCATTTCAAGGATTTGGGATCTAACTTGGTACAATGAGGACGAACATCCCGCGCAAAACAAACACAACCAAATATTTTTTTGGAGCAATAGGATATAAAGATTTGGTAGGGAAAAGAACACGATAAGGAATCTCACCATTAAGAATAGAGGAAGGCATTCTATTAATTAGAAAACAAGCTGTGAAAACAGCATCAGCCCAAAATTGCTTTGGAACATATATTTGAAAGGACAATGCACGTGCAGTTTCAAGTAAGTGCCTATTCTTACGTTTAGCAACCCCATTTTGGGATGGAGTGTATGCACAAGATGATTGATGAATGATGCCATGTTCACTTAAGTATGATCCAAGCACATTAGAAAAATATTCGCCAGCATTATCAGTGCGCAAAGTTTTGATAGAAACGTTGAACTGATTTTGAATTTCAGCATGAAAAGCACAAAAGTGAGATAATAACTCAGAACGATTTCTCATTAAGTATAACCAAGTCAAACGAGAATAATCGTCAACAAAAGTAACAAAGTAACGAAAACCTGTTTGGGACACGACTGGACATAGACCCAAATATTAGAATGAACTAATTCAAATGGAGCACTTGCTCGTTTATTGACTCTAGGACTAGAACTAAGACGATGAAATTTAGCAAACGGACATGAATCACAATTCAAAGAGGACAAAGATCGAAATTCTAGATATAGTTTCTTCAACACGAACAAGATGGATGACCCAAACGACAATGAATTTTAAACGAAGATGTAACTCCTGAGCAAGCCACAACTTTCGGTATCTGGTGATCAAAAAGATAAAGACCCCCTGACTCATATCCTCTACCAATAATCTTCTTCGTCATACGATCTTGAAACAAGCAATAACTAGGAAAAAACGAGACAACACAGTTAAGGTCAAGAGTAAGTTGGCTAACAGAAATTAAATTAAAGGATAGTTGAGGCAAATGTAACACAGAAGACAGAGAAATGGACAGAGAAAGGTTAATGGTGCCAGAACCAAGGACAGAGGATGTTGAGCCATCTGCCAAAGTGACAGATGGGGAAGAGGCAGGGGACAATGGTGTCGAAAATAAGCTAGAACTACCTGTCATATGAGCTGTGGCACCAGAGTCTGACCCATTTGGTAGATGACGTAAGTAGACATTTCGTATTACCTGTGTCAGCAATTGTGGCAGTAGAATTAGATGAAGATGATGCTTGCAATGAGTCCTAGTACGCCTGAAATTTAGCAAACTCCTCTGTGGAAATGGTAACTGACGTCTCTGTCATATCACTAATGGAAGCTATCTGAGCCTGCTGAGATCGTTGATTCTTATACAACTACTTCCGACAGTCACGTTTCAAATGACTAGGCTTACGGCAGTAGTTACAGACAATCTCCTGAGAATCTGATTTTCGGTTATCATAATTAGTTCTCTGAAAATTGTTATCCATCCTTCGAAGAGCCCTGGAGTTATTATTCTTGCTAATAAGGGCGCTGCTGATTGAGGAATAGATAAATTGGATTGAGAACTCTCAATACGAAGAACACGACTGAAAGCCTCTTCTAATGATAGAATTTTAGAGTCAGAAAGAATTTGTGTTTTGGCCATTCCAAATTCAGGTAAAAGTCCATTCAGAAAGATCATAACAGCCATCTTTTCTTGCTGAGCTTGTTGTACTTTAACATTTGGGTTGAAAGGTAGTAACAAAGTAAGTTCGGCAGCTATTCTCTTAAGTCTCATAAAGTAGTTGGTCACAGCTCTGCTTTCTGTTCGGCGCAAAAGAACTGCATACAAACTTCAAACATTCTATGGACTTGCTTTTTACTTGAGTAGAGGAATTCTAAAAATTCTAAGAGCTCCTTCACTGAATTACAATGATCGACCAAACCAATTTCCTTGTTCTCAATCGAATTTTTTGATCTGAAGATAAAGTCGAGCTTCATCACGAAGCCAATCCTTCTTCTGTTTTTCATCCTGGTGGATCTGCAGTCATATGATCATCCATATCCGTACTCCATAAATAAAACAGAATTGTTCGATGCCAATCATAGTAATTAGATCCATTTAACTTGTGTTCTGTGGTCTTTGAGGTTAGGGGAATCGCATTAGATATCACTAAATTCTTCATTGCATCCATAATGAATTTATACACGGACCGTAGCTCTCACAAACGGAACGAGAAGAAAGAACCAAAATAAAATTCTAAGGTAAAATCACTCCAAATGATCAAAACAGCCACAAAATTGACAAAAAATAGTCACAAACTCTAGAACTAAAGATGTATTCTTCGAATACCTTCACGGTCGAATAGTTTTCGATGGAACCAAATGCACAGACTAATTGGGAAAGAGGACCTGAGACGAACCCAACTGACCGACAGCAAAACAAACCCTCCATGCGGTCCCACGCGCCGGCGTGTGGTGACGGAACAATTTTCTTCCGGTGGTGCATGAGGCTCACGCGCGGCGATTTCCGGCAACCGATGAACACAGACGACAGCGGACGACGGCAGCACTCCTCCTGAGGTGGGCAGTGTAAACAAACGGCCAAACGTTGTGACCTAAACTTCAAACCCTAATTTGTGTGGGAGGCTAGCCGTCAAAGGAATATTCTAAAGTTCTAAACCCTAGAGGCTCTGATACCATGTACTCAATAATCTGGAATATATTCCTCTCATCTTATTAAGCATAAAGTTACATATATATAGGGAACAAGGAAACCCCTAAGACTAGGTATGTACAATTACGATTAAGGACAATTATATAAAAAATGTAAAATATGAAATATAACAGGAAGTATATGATTAAAGCAAGTTAAGTTGATCCACGAAAATGTTACCAATATTATTGGTAATGGTGAAGATACATCCTTTTGGAGAAATAGTTGGATTGAATCTTCCCCTCTTAAAAATGCCTCCCCTAGGCTTTTTGCCCTGTCCAAACATAAGGAGGCTTTTGTTGCTCTTTGTTGGAATCAAGAACATGAATCATGAGACCTTGGCATGAGGCGTCAGCTTAATGAAGCAGAAATTCTTGAATGGTCTACTTTGTCCACACTGTTGGAGCCCCCCTAATAGACCATCGGTCTTGGATTCATGGAATTGGAACCTTGAAAAATCTGGGAAGTTTACTACCAAACCGCTTTGCCAACATCTTGCTTCTGCCAGGTTAGTGCATCATTCTCATCTCTCCATGAATATTTGGAGGGGACTGATACCAAAGAAGATCCGATTCTTTCTTTTGGAAGTTAGTTATGGGGGTATCAATACAGCTGATACATTGATCAAAATAGCGCAACGGATTGTTTCACATTGTGATTTTGCTCAAGCTTTTTGGAATAGTGTCAAGATAGCTTTCAAATATCACTTAGTCATCCCAAATGATCCCATTACCCTTCTGAATATGCTGCTCATTTGGTCATCCCATCAAGAAGGACAAGGAGATTTTATGGACTTTCATCATCAATGCCTACCTTTGGTCCTTGTGGATTGAACAAAACCATCGTATCTTCAGCAACAAGGAAATGGGCTTCATCTATTTTTTTTATTACCTTTTATACACCTCTTTCTTGGTGTAAATTCACATCATGCTTAATATTAATTTTGTCATCTGACAGTGGAATAGCATTATTGAGGTAGGAAGAATGGGGTTAATTGGATAACATTCTAGGTTAATTCCCTTTTTACTCCATTGTAATAAACTTTATAAATAGGAGTCTTCCCCCCTTGTATGGACAATGAATTAATAATACTTTTCCTTCAAGAATTCTCCAAGATTCGTAATCTACATCAAATGATGTAGCCTAAGTATCTTCAAGGAGTAATCCTCCAAGAACCAAGCTTGTGAATCTTTTATTAAGATCATAGTGTGCCTAACATCTAGAGTTTATTACAATGGGATAAAAAGGGGATTAACCTAGAGTATTATCCAATTAACTCCATTCTTCCTACATCATGCTATCCTCCTTCTAAAAAGAAAACTCGTCCTCGAGTTTCTTTTTTTCTTTTTTCTTTTTTTTTTTTTAAAGAAACGAGCTTCTTCATTAAGATTATGAACTGAGACGTACAATGTGATAATAGAAACAAAAGTAGAGGCCAAAGGATCAGCGAGTGCACCCGGACATCTCAACTATGTTGACACCCCCGTAGCACTCTCATCATATCCTAAACAAGTGAATAGCAAAAACAAGTATAAGAGGAATAGAGATAAAAAAATACAATAAAATACAATTTGCTTCTAAATACAAGACTCTAGACATCGGGGAAAATAGCCTTCCAATTGATGCTAATATCTTGAATGGAGAAATCTTCAAACTTCTTGAAAAGAGAACACCATGATGAAGCATTTGACCGAGCTGTCTCGAATCTCACCAACCAAGGGGAAGCTTTGTCATGGAACACCCATTGATTTCTTTCAAACCAAATTTCAGAAAGTATTGCCTTAACCGCGTTGGACCAAATCAGATTTGGTCTAGATTTCAACTTAGGACCAATCAGCACTTGTAGCACATTGTTTTTAAACACCCTATCAAAGGACCAGCTTAGATTGAAGCAGTCAAACAAGCTAAACCAGCAGTTTTTTGCATAGTTACAGTTGAAGAATAGGTGCTGTACATCCTCAAAATCCGCCAAATAGATGGGGCAAACATGTGGGGATAGATAATGAGAAGGGAGCTTTAATTGTAACACTGAGGCACAATTCAAAAGACCTTCAATCATTATCCAAATAATGATATTGACCCTCTTGGGGCATTTGGATTTCCAAAGAGAGTCCTCCAATAATTTTCCAATTGGGTGGGTTTTGGAGAGATGCTTAACAAGAGATTTTACCGAAAAGTTACCATTAGCTTCTAAATTCCAATACCGCTTATCCTTGTTTGTGGGGATGGACGTTTCAGAGATTAGCCCAAGAAGAGATTGAAAGTCAGCAATCTCTTCTTCTTTAAGCGCCCGTCTAAAGGTAATGGACCAAGAGGAGTATAGGAAATCCCAAAAATCTGCTATTGCCCCCCTTTGGGTTCAGGAGATTCTGTAGAGTCTTGAGAATAAGGCACTAAGCGAAGAGTTGCCCACCCAAGGGTCAAGCCAAAACGTCACTTTCCTTCCATCACCCACCTTGAAACCTGCCAAATCTTCAACTTTTTTCCAGCTTCTTGAAATGTTAATCCACGGGCTACAAAGGCTACAACCAACAACTCCACTAGTGTGCCAACCAAACAAACTACTCCCGTGGATACTTCGGACAACTTGACTCCAAAGGGAGTCCTCTTTCTTCATGAACGCCAGCCCCATTTAGCTAAGAGTGCACTGTTCTTCCACCTTAAACCCCCAATGCCGACACCCCCATCTGTTTGGCTTCTAGAAGTCAAGTCCCGTTTTACTAAGTGGTTTATCTTTTGCGAAGTGGAGCAATGATACATGAGCAGCATCTTTTCCTACCGTAAAACCTCCAAATTTTCCTTTTTCATGCAATCTTGACAGCAAACCATTAAGCATCTCACTGATGAGTAGAAAGAGGAATGGAGAGAGAGGGTCACCTTGTCTAATTCCTCTAGAGGCTTGAATTCTTCCCCTTGATCTTCCATTGATAAAGATTGAGAACCTTGGGTTGGAAACGCATCCTATAATCCACGAAATCCATTTAGAATCAAACTTCTTCCCGGTTAGGACTTTCTCAAGGAATGACCAATCCACCCGATCAAAGGCTTTTTCTAGATCAAGTTTCAGCAGCCATCCTTTTTTCTTTCTGGATTTGTAGTCTTCAACCACTTCATTAGCAATAAGAACAGGATCGAGGATTTGACGTTCCCCAATGAATGCACTTTGAGTAGGAGATATTATATATAGCATGACCTTTCTAAATCTTTCCGCTAGCACCTTAACTATCAGCTTATATAGCATCGTTGTTAGGCTGATTGATCTGAAATCTTTTACTAAAACAGCATCCTCCTTTTTTTGTACCAAGCATATGAAGTTCTCCTTTATACAGGAATTTAGTTTACCATTTTCATAGAATTCCTAGAATAGTTGCATGATATTATCCTTCAATTTCTCCCAGAATTTCAGAAAAAATTCTACGGTGAAGCCATCCGGTCCTGGAGCTTTGTTTTTACCCAACAATTTCAAAGCATTTCTCACTTCCTCCATTGTGAAACGAGCAACCAGCAACCTATTTTGAGTGTCATTAATGACCAGCCATTGGAGATTGAGAGGGAAGACTCTTTCTCCTGAAACTTTCGTGTAAAAGGAGCTATAAAATCTCAAAATTAACTCTTCAATGTCCTTGTAAGAGGTGGTCACTACTCCTTGATCATTTTCCAGCTCTGAAATCAGATTTCTTCTCCTTTGGCTGATAAGAAGTGGCGGAAGAATTTTGGCTTAGCCAATTCAACTTACTTTTCTGCATTAGATTTCTTTCCTTAATGCGGTATAGTGCCAGAAGGTCAGCCTTTAGTGATAAGCAAATATCTCTACTCCGAATTCTCTATTAACAAATCTCTATTTTCAATTTCTTTGATCAAGTTACATGCCTTTATTGCTGATTTAACCTTTCTGAGCTTAGTAGACAAAACAAAGCCTGCCCATCCATGTATATTATCCTGTTTCAGTACATTTTCAATGACTTGGCAGCATTTCTTAATGCCCAACCAGCTGTTGCAGAATCTGAATGGAGGGGGACCCCATTCAAAGGATTCGGCTTCTAACAAAATGGGAAAATGATCTGAAAGGATTCGCAATTGCCTTGGGACTCTTATATTAGCAAAAAGATCATCCCAACTGCTTGAAATTAGAAACCTGTCTAGGAGAGATCTTGAAGTGACATTGCCTTCTCGAGCCCAAGTGAATTTACCATTGCAAAGTGGGATTTCCATTAGTTGTGCTGAAATTATAAAGTTGTTGAACTTTTGCATACCCAGTGTGATTCTTCCTCGAGGGAATCTTTCTTGAACTCTCCTTATAACATTGAAATCTCCTCCAATGCACCAACCATCAATACAATAGGCCGCCAAAGATTGCAATTCTGCCCAAAGATGTTTCCTTTTCTCTGTAGTCGTTAGGCCTATAAACGTTTGTTACCCAGCCACTCTTTTTATTGATAGTCAAGCATTTGACCGATAGAGAGTAGCCACCCTTTAAAACTTCAATGATTGATAATTTGCTTTCATCCCATAATGTTAAAATTCCACCAGATCGACCAAAGGCTTCAACGAAAGTCCAGCCAATATGTTTAGAACTCCAAATTTCTTTTACAAGGGCCGAATCGATACTGTCCTTTTTCGTTTCTTGTAATAAGACTAAGTTTGGATTTAGTCTCTTTATAATTCGCTTTTACTGCCATTCTTTTGGATTTTTCTCGCAAACCTCTAGTATTCCACGATAATATTTTCATTGAGGCGGGAGAAAAGCTTCTTATTATCCGAAGATCAAATCGCAATCTTCTATTAATGGTAGTAGGTGCTGGGGGATGGTCTTCTGATCAATCTGGTTGAATGTTGTCTCTTCTTCTTTGTTAAGAATTGGTCTCTCCTCTGATTGAAATAACAACTTCAGATCATCTTCACTGATTGGAAATGGAGCATCCCCTTCTGAAGCCTCTTCTAAGTCTGAAACTTCCAAATCCTCAGTGCTTACGCTAATTAACAAATCACCATCTTCATCTTGAATGTTGTGCTGATTGGTTTGAGGTTTATGGCAAGGAGTACCTTGGATAAAAGATACTTTAGAGCCGGGAATATTAAAATCAGACTGAGTGAAAGAACAAGTTCTAAGTTGAGAGGTTTCTAACCTGTTAAGGATGTTGCCTGGGAGTTGCATTCTAACGCAGCATTCTTCGAATAGGTCAGGGTTTGCAATGTCTGTCCATGAGTTAGTGAAGGTAGTCTTCTTCTAAATGTAATGTTTTGAGTAAGGCCTGAGCAAATTCCTCTTTCTTTTGGAAATCGATGCATCATCATTAAAGGATAGGTTGTCTGTTCGGCCAATGAGATCCCCGACGTTCCCGACTTTTGAGATTTTGGAGGGAGAGAGAACGTCTACTAAGTTGGCATTGATGGAATAGGGATGCTTCTCTTTCTGTGGTATATGAATCGGTGCTTTACGCTTGTTGACAGAGTCGGCAAGTTGTCTTTCTTCAGCAGACACGAGTGCATTTACTTCATAATTATTATTTGAGTTAATTGGGGGGAAGTCGAAATGTTTCATGGAAGCCAAGAGGTCTTTCAAACTAAGTTCCTTCATTGATTGCTTGTCTGCTAACTCATCTCTTGGTTTCACATTGAACTGGTTCGGGGAAGTGGATCCGCAGTGGCGGCAACTTTCCGGCTCTGACGTCTTCTTCTCCGGCGAGACTATTGATTCTTTGACAGTGTGCTTTTTCATGGCTGCGAATGGATTTCTCGACTTGCTCGGCAATTTCTGTTGAAGAAACTCCCATATTTTAACCGGAATATCGATTTCAAAACCTTAATCTTGAGAGACTTGGTTTAGCCTGAGTAGATCAATCGGATTTGAGAAGTTTGATAAGAGAAGAGCTTCCTTATGCATCACGGATTCTTATGAACTTTCGATATCACCTAAGTTTAGAAAGATATTTCCCCTCTTTTCGTCTACAATATCGATTGTTGTTGGCATTAATCCACATAGGTTCTTTTTTATTCTTATTCTTGCTTCAGAGCAGTTTAACAAATTGAGCGTTTCCATTGCAATGCTTTCCAACCCCCGAAGTTTTGCCATTTGGGGGGGTATCTAACCGATCCTCCATTCTTCCTTCCTCACATTTGATCAATGCTTTATCTGAGAACAAGGGATTAAGGATGAATTTAATATTGAATACTTCTTCTAAGTGATTCCGGATTGCATTCCGATCGTCTGACACAAATAATCTCGTAATCACCCATAAATTGTTGAAATCTTCTTGGAAGACCTCCGGGTTTTTTTGAAACCAAAACGTATCCATGCTCTGTTTTCCATGGCGCTAGACAGAGTTCTTTGGGACACTCTGTTTTCCTTCAAACCTACTAAGATTCTTGCTCTGTTTCTTAGGTGCAAAAACATAGGATTTCGGTTTTACAGGGTGGACCTTCCGGATTGAGTGATTAGGCTGCATTGTTCCTTTTGGTAAGATTTCTGCATAACTCGGCTGGAACAATTTTGGGGGAGAGACATTTTCCTGATTAAACTCCAATTTTTCTTCCTTATCTATAACGCACCCTTTTCAATGGATGAAACTATTAATCATTTCCAAGAATTCATACCATCCTTGCTGCATTAACCCTTCTGGTATGTGGATGAAATATCGTCCTCCTGCCACGAATCTTAAATTCCAGCCCATGTTACTCTTGAATTTTGATATTCTCATTGCTCCTCGTCATCACATACCTCCCTTAAGAAGAAACGAACACTTGATCCGTTAAGGAGATCTAAGATTTGTTTCACCATCCATTTCATAAGTGATTCCGATAAATAAATTGCTTTTCGAACTTCCAAGTCTTCTATTATGAATTTACCATTTTTAAACCAAGTGCAGAAGTAAGAATTGATGATCTTGCAGCTGACTACTTCCATGTTCAAAGCATGAAAGAGGAAGGAAAGGGAAATGACAGTATCGTGGAGAGATGGGTTTGGCGGGGGTAGAGACTGCCAGAGAAGAAGAGAAAGTCGACGGAGGGAGGATGAGGGCAGGAGGAAAGAGGAGAGAGGAGAGAGCACTTAATTTACCTATGTCATCCCCGATAAGAAACCCACTTAATTCCCTCTCACGGGCCTTTCAAGTTCTCGGATTGAAACTTCCATATCTCCTATATGGCTACGACTGTCTTGATTCATGCCAAATTCAAGTACTTTTATAAGCTCCATAGGTTTATGGGGTTCTGGGTGCTTTTATGTGCTTTTCATATATACAATTAGTTTCCATCTTTAGAAAAAACTCCCTTCCTATCGTTTGTGCAATTTTGAGGGTCCTTCAAGATTTTATATTAGAAAAAAAGGAAGGTACCAGATTTAATTCCATTAACTCGTCCTCGAGTTTTAAAAAGAAAAATGAAATAATCAAAGAATAAAATAAACTCGTTCAATAGAGTATGACCAAACCAACTTCGTACATCTTGAACAAAAATATTATGATCAAAAGAGGTAAATCCGAGACAAAAAATCCAATATTGCCTCCAAAAGAAGAAATTCTCCATTGACCATAAACCCAAAAAAGAAGTTTCCATCGAGCTCATTCAAAACCGTAATCATAGGACCAATCACAAAAGAAATAGCTTCCAAAGAGAACCCTTCAAGAATCACATCTTATTCACCATTTGCTTCAAGTTCTTTGACTTTGTGGTAATTGATTTCCAATGCAATCAGTGTGTCATTCTTGCTTGATTTTTTATTTCCGCCTTCACAATTAGCGTTTCGATGTTTGCTACCTCTTTTCCATCTTCTTCTTTGGATTTTTCTTCTTCATTCGAGACTACTTCCAAATCAATATCTTCAAATTCTTCTTCTAGGTTCCATGTTCCTTTTGAGTTTTCTGTCTTGTGTGTTGCTTGCTCAATTTTACAATCGTGGTTGAGTTCTTGATTTTCTTGAGCAAATAAATATAGTTCTTGAAGGTTTCTTGAAAAATCTTGAAGATTATGATTTTGCCTTTCTTGAACTTTCCCCAAAAGAACCAAAGTTTCATCCATTCCCTTTTGAGAGCCCTCTTGATAGATGTTTTTATTTAAGTATTTCTATTTTCTTGAAAATGTTTCGAACTCCAAATTTGTGGTGTGATGATTTGTGGGTGTTCTTTGATCATAATATCTTCTTCTTCGAACCATATTCAAGTCTTTATGATGCTTTACAAGGCCTTCATCTGAATATTCTAAATCTTCCATCATATATTCCGGTAATTGACCTCCAATATCTCTCCCCAAGTGTTGGGTTTCATTAAGACTAATGGGATGATTAAAATGTTGGTATTTTTATGGAGGATCTTGAATTCTTTTGAGGTTCTTGAAATCTTGCCGGTTGCTTTCTACTGCCTTAAAAATGTCTTCAAAGTCACTAGAATAACTAGAATCAAATTTCCAATGTGGATAATGATAGGTTATTTGAGAAAATCGGACATGCGCAAAATTAGCATGTTGGAATTTTTCTTCTGAATCACTTGAGTCAAAATTTCAACATTGTTTTTGGAAGTAAAATTGATTTTCTTGCCCATACCAACTGCTGGTTTCTTTCTTGAACATCTTTTTTTCATTCTTGAAAAATCTTGATATATCTTCTTTCTTTCTTGGAATTTCAAGGGTTCCCCCTAATTAGATGTGTGTTGTTCGGCAACAAGCACAACTCACAAAGCTCCCTCTTGTGATCAACGTCCACAAGAGTTTCCCAGTTTTCCATTGGCGACAGTCAAGTTGGCCTAGGCGATCGCGCTGATACCAAATTGATGTAGCCTAAGTAGCCTCAAGGAGTAATTCTCCAAGAACCAAGCTTGTGAATCTTTTATTAAGACCATAATGTGGCTAATACAAGAGAGGAAGACTCCTATTTATAGAGTTTATTATAATGGGGTAAAAAGGGAATTAACCTAGAATATTATCCAATTAACCTCATTCTTCCTACATCAATTAGGTAAGCTCTCATGGCTCTTATTGCCCTTTTGCAATTTCATACCATCAATGAAATTTGATTAACATTTCTCATTAAAAATAAATAAATAAATAAATAAAACGTGTAATTAAAGAGAAAAAGAACTTTTTCTCTCTCCTTTCCTTTCACCCAACTCCACCCCCTCGGCACCCATTTTTCTTTCTCTTCCTCTTCTTTCTTCTCTTCCTTCAACCTCATTCTTCTTCCATTAGTCTTGAAGATGAAGGTGGGTTGTTGCCTAAGAAGTTGACGGCGAGCTAGTGATCTTTGATGGACTACGAAAATGCGAGTACATCATGGAAGAAAGCTGGAAGATGAAGATGGATGGTGGGGAAATTGAGGAACGGAATGATTTGTTTGTGGTTAGGGATGTAGAATGAGGATGAAGGAAGAGGAGGTGAATGAGGATGGAAGAGGAGGAAGAAGAGGAAGAGGAAGAGAAAAGAAAGGGGTGTCAGTGGAGGTGGGGGCTGGGTAAGGTAAAGGAAAGAGAAAAAGTTTTAATTACTTGTTTAATTATTGGTATTGTTATTAATATAATAGAAAATATCTAATTAGTGAAAAGCAGGTCCTTTTAAACCTATTCTTCAAAAGTGAGGACTAAAATAACCAAATTGAAACTATAGGGACCAAGGACACCTATTCCTCAAAACTTGGGACCGAAAAGGCACTTTTCCCGTGAAACATCATGGGAACTGAAATTACTCTCGAACAGTGGGATACGAATTTTCTCAAAAGACGAAACAAATTAAGCAATGGTGTATTTCTTACCTCAAAAAAGTCATCATCTGATAAATTGTAGATTGATATATCGTCTAGTCTATTAGCAACTTGCAGGACAATTTCCTGTTTCCCAGTGTTGCTCGAATATATCTTTATGCCTGTGATGGCGCAGAAAAAGGTTTAGAGCAAAGTACAGTAATTTTTTAAATCACCAGCGGCACTTTAATATGCAATACCAAATATCAATCAGTTCCAGCAACAGAAAGGTACGACAGAATACAGTTCCATAGGTATCTAAGGTGCATGGAAATGGAAATAATTTTGAAAAGATGATTTTGTTATTCTTGACAAAAGTACGGCATATATTCTTCCAGTAGGGAAAAGAAAAGAACATTTTAAATGAAGGTTCATCGCACTACGAGCTGGACCTTCACCTTAAAATGCTTCACTTAGTGTCTTCAAACTGAAAATAAATAAATATCTGACACCAAAACTTGATTTATCAAATTTTGTTTACCAGGTGTAGTCATTGTCGGCAAAAATTCAATGATAAGTTTCATGATGGGCCAATAACGTATGCATGAGCATGAAAAATAACTAATGCGTGAAAGGACAATATATTTGTTATTTAACCAAATTAATTTCACTACAGAAGAAATTAGATAAAAGAAAAAAAAATAATTTCAAACAATAAACTAACTACTAACGTTTCCAGCTGCTGGCTAGCTTCTGATTGTAGCCATTTACTCAACCTCTCTATCCATCAGTT
The DNA here is from genome assembly GCA_031780015.1 of Citrullus colocynthis. Lineage (NCBI taxonomy): Eukaryota > Viridiplantae > Streptophyta > Magnoliopsida > Cucurbitales > Cucurbitaceae > Citrullus > Citrullus colocynthis. The sequence goes on from QLSR01000156.1 coordinate 949,040, forward strand.
CTCCCTCCACGCACGCTCCCTTACGCTTTTCTCTCTACCTCTCTTTTCATAATATTCTCTCTCCATCTCTTTCGTTGTCTGTGTCTACATCTCACTCCCCCTTACACTTCTCTCTCTACCTCTCTTTCGATCATATTCTCTCCATGTCTCGTTATCAGTCTCTCCATCTCACTCACTCCCAGTCTATCATAGATAACCAACCTCACACAGTCACACAAAGGACAAGGATAATCAAAACAAATGACTCAGGAGAGGAGGACCAAGGCAAAATCATGCAGCCAAGCAATGGCCAGCATGCCTCAGCACATAGTGCCACCCAGCAGTATGCATGCCTGTGCGGAACCTCACAACATGCAGCCCCTGCACATGCCAACCTCCCAATAACCTCACAATGATATCACTCATGCACAGCCAGCCTTGCCACACAAACCTCCCAACACATCACATTCACATGCCCCTCAATGTGCACACATCCACCTGGCACTACATCACCAGCAACATTTGCATAGGGTTCTTGCACAATGTGTTTAGATGCTGCCCAATGCCCAGAGTGCATCACCAACACTCAGCCTGCCCCAGCACACCCCATCCCTATCTTCGGTCCTAGCTGCCCACCCTACTTCCCTTATTTGTTTTCCTTTTTAATCTGGGTTGTAATTTTGGTCTTTAGGATTCTCTCACAGCATTTTTGGACCAAATATTTTAAGATATTTTAGTTAGTCTTATTTTCCATGATTGGCTAAATATATTTACTCCCTAGACGTTCTGGGATTTTATTTAATTTTGTTCTAGGGTTAAATGCCTTGAAGATTGAGCTTACATATATTTTCTTAAATTTAATCACTAATCTAAGCAACAGAAATACCTGTAACTTGTAGCAACTGGTGAGAATTTTTCTGTGAATAGTCATTGGGATCGGATTTAGCTCGTATAAAGCTACCCATCATTTTTCCTTCAAAACACTCTTTGTCTTCCACAAGCCTCTCTACTAGACTTCTTTTCAGATAGACTAGTTTGATGTTTGCTGCAATAATAGCAGCAGAACAATTATGTGACATATCTGATGGGTTCTGTTCAGCAGGTTTTCTGTTTGAGCCCAACTTCCTTTGCCTTTCACAAGCCATTATAGAATTATCATCCTTTTCCATACTACTAGTGCTCTCATCCTCTGATGATTCCTCCATGTTTTCAGCAAAATGAGCAGTCAGGTGCTTGTTTACACTATTTACATTCATTATTTTCCTTCCAAAAACAGATTGCAGTTTGGCATCACAAAGAATCCTCTTCTTCTTTTGAGGATGGAAAAGCTTGTTTTCTTTACAATAGGCTGTAATAATAGAAGCCACATCATGCTGTGTTAACTTTTTGCTCGTATCTTTTCCAATTTTCGAAAGAAAGTCTATCACTGGTTTTGACCCCCATCCAATGTACTCTTTGTTACCTGATTTCATCTTTTTTCTCGTGGAGCCTAGCTTCTGCTTTCTTCTTTTGCATTTTCTTACCAGCGCGTGCCCTTCTTCTGTATACACCAACTCTTCGTAGTCTGATGATATTTCATCTTCACCAATGTCTTCTTCTGATTCCTCAATTTCATTTGAATTGAAGTCAGACCTGTAATTCCTTCCCTTCTTCAATAAGTTACTCGCTTTATGGACATGTTCTGCTGTCAAACCCTCTTTTTTCTTCATTAGTTCCCAGTATTCCTTGAATAGAAATTCATAAGTATCACGATCGTTAAAGTCAACCTTTGTCTGCAAATCAGCAAGCATAGAGGTAAGTCACAAGAAAATCAAAAGGAAGCAATAATGTTGGATTGACCAAACCAGAGATATAACTGCCTTGCACATCCATGAAAGTCTTCAGGGAATCAGGACAAAAAAGGGATTTTGGAAATGTAAAATATTCAAGGTTTGATTGGAAACTAGTTGATGCAATTTAAGTAAATGGCAAGATGAACAACATTAATCTCTCTCTCCTTTTTGTTTGGAGGAGTTTTGTGTCAAAAATCAAGATATTGTGAGGAAAATGGTCTGGGAATTATAAATTTAGAGGGTAAAATTGTTATCCTTGGGCCAAGTGGCATCAAATATTTGCAAGTATGGGATTCACCTTTCCTATAACATGTGAAAGTTGAAGATCCCACATTTCAAGAAAAATATCACATGTTCAATCAAGCTGGAAATTTGCAATTTGTGGCATATTTGATTAGAAGAAATAGAACGATATCACAACTTAGGTTGAGGGAAGAGGTGTGAGGTTTAAAACTTTTTAACTGTTAAATTAACTATGAATCCAAAAACTTAAGCTAATAGGTTACTGAAATTATATCAATTCTTCAGCATTAACATCTCTCTTTGGGTTCATACTCAAATCTCTTATGTAATTACCATTTGCTTTCTATATCACCAGCAGGCACAGTTCTTTCTTTTTCAATTCTGCCTGTCTTTTATGTTTCCATTTGTTGGTTACACACTTGCTTCTTGCTGGTCCCTATTTGTACTTTCACTAATGAAAGTTGGTTTTTGGTTATGAAATTCAAAACTAGATGACACTAGAGCATGTGCTAAACACTGCCTTAGATGAGGGTCTCTTGTGATGCTGTTTGGGCTCACTAAAAGTCTAAACCTTCAACCTTCCAAGACCAATGAATGAGGCATTGAAGCCCTCTCTCTCCAAATTTGTCCTGGTTGTCCTTGACTAACTTTCAGTCCATTCATGGAGGAGTGTTTGCTAAACATGACTACCGTTCTCAATGTATTATAGCCACAACAACTGTACATCAATACAAAAAAGGTGCAGTTTTGGCCAAAACATATGAACATCTAGGCATTCGGCGTCTGCTGGGAGGTTATGCAGTCATACAAAGATTCCAGCCATATGAACCTGGCCCATCCCTTAGACACTCAGGAGATGTTTTAATTATAAATTTTGGAGTTGGAAAGCCTATGTTTCTGTAATCTGTGTTTGGATTACAAAAAGGAATAGAACATAGAAATAAAAAATTAGGTAAACTATGGGATATGTTAAATTCATGGGTTTACGATTTGTAAAGTTTAGTGTGTACTCTGAAAGGTGCATATCATACGTTTGGATTACGTAACACAAAATTTTATATAGCCTATTGGAATGATAAACACACAACTTGGGATAAGCAGAGCTAGATACCAAACACAGGCTCAACTTATTATCCTGGGACATAAAAGTCGAACTCATGTGCCAAACGTTCCCTCAGGCCTCAAGGAGCTATTTAGAGTCTTAAGTTTAACTAATTATTAAAGCAAGTTCATGAAGGAATAAAATAAATAGAAATATCACACCATACAGATGATGAAGATTGAAATTTTGGAGTAAATTTTGAAGACTGAATGCTTATTCTTGATGCCAAAAACTGAAAGTACAAACCTTTAAATAGACTGATTACAACCAGCAACCTGCTGCTTAAATAATTGAGCAGCTAATCAAATAAAAGACTTAACTAATTAACCCAAACTAACAACTAAAGGGAAAAAATGCGAAAGTCAACTAATAAACAAAACAAATAATGGAATCCCAAGAATACTCCTACATCACATACACTGAGCAATTCAAGAAGGAATAATTCAGGATGAAACTGAAGGCCAACAATCCATCTCGTTAATTGAGTTAATCTCACTCTAACACCTCTAAAAATGATGAGGCTCCAATCCAAAGATCTTAGTTTCAAGTAAATAAGAACAAACAGGATCTATCTATAAAATAACTAGACAAATATGACTAAATAAAATCAAGACATACAGGGGGGAAAACAGAGAAAGAGAAGAAGAAAAAGGGAGGGAATTTCGAAAACCCATCTATTTCTAACTACCCAAGGGAGTTATAATCACAAAATTGCTTATTGATCTTCCAGTTTCCACAAAAAGATTCCACCCTTCCAATGCTTGAAAGTTTTCCCCAAATATATTTGATTTAATGCCATCCATTCAAATAAACGACATAACCATAGGTTGAATCAAATATTTTGACAATGTGAAAACATCCATGAATAAGCAAAAGCCTGACAGTATTAGGCGAAGTAATTGCTTATGCAAGTCCATAGCATAAAAATCAAGGAAGGAGAGAAAAGATAACGTAAAACTCTACAGTTCAAAATATGTGTTCATTTAACAAGAAAAACAAGAAAAAGAATATCTAGTTAATCATAATTTTTCTTCTCTCTCTTCCCACCACCAAGAAAAAAATAGAAAAAGAAATTTCATCTAAGACGATTAGAATTTTGAAAGTACATAATATTCAACCCATTTTCATCCCAAATTTCTTGGCTTGGAAACAGTGCCTCAAGTAAGAAGTCATTTTAAGAATTATTTTCCTTTCTAATCAAAAAACAAAGTAATACTTATAAAACATTTCTTCCATTTGTCTTGCTAGTTGAAATAAATGAAGAAAACAGAAGGATAGAACCAAAAAGGGGAGAGAGAGAGAGGAGCGCAAAGGACTAGGGCTAAACTTCACAAAGAAGATAAGTCAGCATACAGCATACCCCATCATTGTCAGCATCTTTACCATCTTCTATAAGTAATGCGAGCTTCAAACAGTGGTTGCAGAATCCTCTACTGCCTCGAACACATACAAACTCAGCACTAAAAATGCAGCGTCCACATACAGCTTGTGGGCAGCCAACACAACGGAACTTTGAGGTTTTACGGCAGAGGAAGCATGAATGCCAGTCTGATACATAATGTACATCATGATTTGAGAACGCTCAAAAATATATAAATGGCACAAGCAGACAAAAAAGACTACTACATATAGTAAAAAAAGAAACAAACAAAAAGTAAGCACGCACTCCCCAATTAGTTCTGGAAACTGGTCTTATTCAGACTTTGTGTACGAACTGAAGTGATTCTTGAGCAGAGTTTTATTGATAATATTCTCAGTGATTTACAAGAGCAGGATGAGACTCTTTAATACACCCAAAAGAAACAACAGCCCAATTAATCATCGAGCAATAAAACTAGATACAGTTCAACACCATAACAATAATACAAAAACAATTCAGCAGAGAATTAATAACTTTAACTAACAATCCTAGCAGCCTGCCTCCAACTGATCGAGGAGTTCAGTTTGGATCTTAGTTACCAAAACCGTGTGTGAGAAAATGGATTGGTGAAGAAATCAGCAAATCGCCAATTTGATCAACAGTAGATACATAGTTGATCTGGACATCTTTGCAGGTAGCCTTCTCAAAAACAAAATGATAGTCAATCTCTGTGTTTCCCCCCATGAAACAATGGACTGTTAGCAAGGGCAATAGCTGAGACATCATCAGTTGTAACATGAAGAGTATGCACTCAAAAAGTCACACAAAAGCTGTTGAATCCAGCAAAGATTATCAGTAGGAGAAGCGAGTGATTGTTCAGCTTCTGTGGAGGAACGAGCAATGGTAGGTTGCTTCATATCACTCCATGAGATAGGATTTTTGCCCAAAAGATAAACTAGCCTATTGTTGAGAGTTTCAATTGGGTCACCAGTGTAATTACCATCGCAAAAGTCCATTCGATTGAGAGATGCAGCCATAGAGGATAGACCAATGTTAGAAGAACACTGTTGATACCAAGGAATGCGTTTGACTAGGTAAAATGTCCTTCAGTGGGGGAGTGTATCTTCTGACAAGCTTTGTCAACAGCAAAAGCTATATAAGTCCCTACGTCAATCATTTTGAATTCTTTTCTTGAACCATTAGTTTTTCTTCTTCTTTTTTTTTTTTTTGAACAATAGAAATTTATCATTGAAAACATTAAAAGATACTATTTATATATATTAAAATTTTTCTTTTTTTTTTTTTTGAACAATAGAAATTTATCATTGAAAACATTAAAAGATACTATTTATATATATTAAAATTTTTCTTTTTTTTTTTTTTGAACAATAGAAATTTATCATTGAAAACATTAAAAGATACTATTTATATATATTAAAATTTTTCTTTTTTTTTTTTTTGAACAATAGAAATTTATCATTGAAAACATTAAAAGATACTATTTATATATATTAAAATTTTTCTTTTTTTTTTTTTTTCTTCTTTTTGAACAATAGAAATTTTTCATGGAATAAATGAAAAGAGACTAATGGGAAATATAGAAATTTTACAAGGCAATACCATAAGGACAGATTGGAACAAAAAAGAACCAACAAAAAACACAATACAGAAAAGAAACGAACATAATATCCCCTAATTGAACAAAACAAAGAAAACTTAGCAAATAAAGAGCCTTAAAAACCCAAAACACAAGAAAACTACACTTTGGAAACTGCGCCAAAGGTAGCATTGAGAACCAGAGAAACTCTGAAAACAATAGGCCTAAAAGCAAAGCTGGAAAGAAGTGATGAAGGAAATTGTTGAAAGAAACTCCAACCAGAGAGAAAATCTGTAAGGTATCGACAGATATACTCAAATAATAAGAGCAAATAATCAAGAAAATCAGAGTGATGATCTTCTATTGCAAGTTCAGATCAACTTCCAGATATACAAGAGAAAATAGTAAGAACAATAACAAAGAAAAGCAACAACATAACCCAGTTAATTCAAGAGAACCGGTGCCCTCCTCCAATAGCCTTCTCACAATCCCTGCCTCCCCTCCTTCCACATTAACCCCTACATAAACCCATTCATAGTGGTCCCCGCCTCTTCCTCAGGTACAACTTGCCTTCCTACCAAACTAACTATCTTGTGAGAAATCCCCCTTCTACCCCTCCTTACATATGTGTGAGTGATTAGATGTCTAACAAAATCCATCAAAGAAGAAAGCAGTGATGAACCTCAAACATCCAAAAGAGAGAACCATTGAATCCAAACCTCCAAGAAGAAAAGAAAAAGTAATAATAAATAAAATAAAATGAAATAAAATGAAAAACAGAAGTACCAATTGAAACTTTCAAAGATCTTGAAGAAGTGAGTTAACAAACATGAAAATCAGTTTCGTTGTGAAATCATGTAAGTAATTTCATGCATATCAAGGCCACAAGTTTCAATAAGAGAAGAAAATTTAAAAGGCACTTATAAAGGAGGAGAAAGAGGAATCACTTTATCACATTCCTGAAACAATGAAACTAGCTCGTCAGTAAAAGAATCTTCAAACCAAAATCATCAATGTTATCTTCCATAGATTGTAAGACATATTCCACACTACTCAAGCTAACTTCAGATGCGGTACTGAATCATCATCCTAACATGACACCGATGAAAGAGAATGATAAGGTGTAGGGTTTTTAGACAAATGACTTATTCCTTTAATGAAGACAAAATCAGGATCTGCTGAAAAGCCTTCTTGTCGGTTGCTTGCTTAACAAAAGGGGACAAAAAGATTTGAAACATTTTCTTCAACACTATCTAGATTCATAGTATTAATCTAGAGAGTTTGAGGAAATGAATAAAAACTTTTCTCAAGAATAGGATTTTGGATAAGCTGCAACAGAAATACAATAAAATAAAAATAACAGTAAAAATCACCTCTTTAATGCTTAAGGAATCAGAAGACTCGAGAGCCCTAAGAAAATCACCAAAAGGCCTCTCGGTTGCCTTAAAAGGCACCTCTTAGACTATAGTAGAAGCATTAGGATCAATATGAAAGGCGGGCAGTTCACAAGGAGGGTTCCTTTGAGAAGACAACCGAATTCTCAAGACCTTGTTGCAGTAATTGAGGGTGATCATGCAAGCCTTAGTTATTAAACGCATGAATAAATGCTTGGGTTTTCCTTTGGAGCATGCAGAAAATCTGGTGGTTGGACAAATAAATCATCAATAAGCGGTGAACAACTATGCTGAGAAGAATGTTCATCTTCAATGACGGAGTTAATTTGAAAGATGTCCAACAGATCTTAAAAGTCTTTTCGATCTAAATTGTCTTAAAAGACATTGAGACAGAAAGGAAAATTAAATGGAGTGATATCCCTGATAAAAGGAAAGAATTTCTCCTTTTTGGATAAATCATATCAATTGGAACCGGGATGAAACTGTTATAATATACATGTTATCAATGAAATTATAATTTATAAGTTAGGAAGATGACGACACTAGAGGCAACAGCAGACTCACAAAGAAATCCAAAGAAAAAGCCTCACAATAAAAACAACAGAACCAAATGTGGATGATGAAAGTCAGTGGACCAAGAGAACGCAGTCAACTGGCAAAGGAAAATGACAAAAGACGCAGATAGACGGCAGCAACATCTGCAACAGAGGGTCAGATTGTGCATTAGAGTCATTAGAAGCAGCAGAACGATGCCTTTTTTTAGAAACACCAGCCTTAGATCTTGTAGTCATTGGAGGTGTGTTAGTCATTGATAAAGTAAGACGCAGGACTTGGACCTCAAGCATAACTATGTAAAAGATTAAAGAGCAAAAAAAAAAAAAAAAAAAAAAAAAAAAAAAAAAAAAAAAAAAAAA
>QLSR01000156.1:957830-991343 GCA_031780015.1 Citrullus colocynthis
AAAAAAAAAAAAAAAAAAAAAAAAGGCGAAATAGATAAAGGAAGAGGTCGTTTATGCATTTGTCCTTTGAAGGCAACAATAACAAGTAAATGAATGAAAAGGAATATTAGCTTCTGTCAGTATTTTACGTAAAATATTATCAGAAGGGTGACCAAGCCAGCATGCCAAGGTGAAGAAGAAACCTTGGTTGAGACAATGGCAGAAGTTGTAGTCTTGTTGGAGATAGACAAAGGTGCATATGGCAATGCATAAAGACATAGAAGGAACATGGAGACTAGTGTTTGTCCTGTCAATAAATCCGAACAGCTTGTGCCCATGAAGAATTGGAGTAATCTGATGGGGCCAAAGAGGGTTTACACACATTTGAAAGCAGAAGAATGGGTAACGAAGAGTAGAGAACAAAGGGTCTCTGAAACATGGTAGATGTGGAAAAAGAAGAAGAAGCCATCTCTCGAGAATGTGTGTCAAGAGGGCTCTGAAGATCCTTGAGTAGAGTGTTGTTGATAATATTCTCGGTGATTTACAAGAGCAGAATGAGGCTCTTAAAATAGAAGCCCAATAGAAATAATAGCCTAATTAATATTCTAACAATAAAACTGAATACAGTTCAGCAACATTACAATAATACAAAAAGAATTCAGCTGAGAATTGTTCACTTTAACTAACAATCCTGACATGTACTATGTAAAAGACATGAGATAGCATTAACAGGCAAGGCAGCAAAAGCAGGTTTAATATGGAGAATAACACATAAACCTTTTCCTTAACAATAATAACAGCGTAGTACAAGAGTCAGGAGAGATATTCAGTGCAGAAAGCACAATATGACTCATGCTTCACTTCCATCCACATGACTCATGCTTCACTTCCATCCACATGTTATATATATGTTAGTTTCATAATCTTGAAGTAGCCAATGACAGACCCCATATAAACATGTCCAGGAACTATATTATGCCAAGCTCGTTCAGAAATTTCTCTAGAAGTTGCGGAACTTCAAATGGGGGAGGCTTGGAACTCAAAAGGCAATAGTGGATTCATGAACTTTCTATTCCCGTGCTTGTAAGAAGATGTAACTTGTATTAAAAAGATATTATTAGATGAGCAGCTAGCAACTGTTTAACTAAAAGAAACTACAATTCACACATGACACATATATCACTCTTAAAAGCATAATCGCATTTGCATCTTACCACAGATCCAACGATCTTCAGACTCCACAAAAGATTCTTCCCTTCCAACACACTCAGGGTGATACGCTTTAAGGCAATCTCTGAAATCATTATGTGAGCGATTAAATAATTACAGCCTATCTTGATAATACAGCCTATCTGAAATCATTATCCACTATCAAAGAGATATACATCAGGACGAAAAGAGACATATAGGAGTGTCCAAATTCCTTTAAATTATATAATGAAAAACAAAATAAAGAAGAAAATCTACTCCATCACATGTTCAAGCATTCTGGCCAGAATAGAATGGCCTTTAGCTTTTAACAACAGTGTCCCAGGAGACATGTACAGAACACGCACACAAAATCCTAAACAATATGGTAATTAAAAAATGTGTTCACATCCATACATCTTCACTCGTGAACATTCATAAACCGACATAATGTGGGTTTTTTTTCTCACGAGAGAACGTGAAAGGGTGCAAGAGAGGTGAGAAAATCTCTGAAAAAAATGCGGATTAAGATGGTCGAACTTGGTAAAGAATTCTACACATTTTTACCATCGTATACTGAATTAATAATTATGAGCATCAGTTCATCATACTAAAAGCTCCTCTGTGCTTTCCCAATATAATTTCAGGAGACACTTCCGCTGAAGATTACAATGTGGAAGCAAGTAACCAATCATGATTCAATGAAACATAAACTGAACTACTAAGAACCTAATTTAAACAGGATCATGCGAGGAAAAAGAAGAAGAACGAACAAGCAAACAGACCAGCAGATTATTTTTTGTTCATTTTTTGGTATTCGCCCAATTTTTCATGCATGAACTTCCTCTCTAAACTTCAGCAGCAACTTCATACTTTTTCCTTGCACAATCATTTCTCTTAAGAAAAATCTTGCATGAATGTAAAAAGGAATGGGCATTTTCAACTGTAATGGAACTCACTTGAAGTCGCAGTATCTGAGCAGCCCTCCATCTTTACAAGTGAAGCAAAAATCGTCTCCGATTTCTTCTTTCGTTTTGCATTTCTTTGAATTCTTTCTACCCATTTGCGTAAACTGGAGCTTGAAATCACTAACTGTTCATCGTGAGGACTGATGATCAGAAAGGTCTCTTTATAAAATGCTGATTTGTGTAAGCCATTATTCGAAGCAATGATTAAGTCATTAAAGGTTATACTCCTTTAATGAATAAGGGGCGTTTGGCTCCTTTGGATCTGGATGGAGTACTAACTCAATTGTTGGAGTTTTAAATTTTGAACTTAACATCAAATATTTAAATTTTGAACCTAACATCAAATATGATTAAGTTGGTTTGAGTTATCTCCGTTTTACGGATAAAATGTGAAAAATTTTTACATTTCCATTTCGCCCCTCATTTTTCAAACATATGGCTAATATAACTTTATTTAATGTTTTTTCAGTTAAAATAAATTTAATAGTTAGTTATGAATTAGATTAGCTCTTCCATGAATGGTTAGTTAATGATTTAAATCTTACCCTTTTACAATTTTATATTTAAGATATAACGTCTTTCCTAAACTTTTATTTAATTTTTTATATTTAGATTTCAATGAGTGAAACATTTTTTTATATTTAAATTCTTACAAGTGAAACATTTAAATATTTGATTTGCATGGATTTAGATTGTGATGGAGATTTTTTTAACTAATTATTTTAGATTCCTAACCATTGAAATTAAAATTCTCTTAAGCAATTTTTTGTTTAATTTTTTTAGATTTAGAATTATATATATATATATATGTTAAAATATTATTTTGGTCCCTATAATTTAAAATTTGTTGAATTTTAGTCCCTATATTTTCAGTAAATCTTAAATTTAGTCCCTCAAAGCTAAGTTTTATCAAAGTTGATTAGATAATCATAATAATTTTTATGAAAAGAAACAAAATTATGTGAATACATTTTCAAAATTTATAATAAAAATGCTAATAAAAAATAAAAAGTAATTAAAAAATCTACAATAAATTAATAGTATGGACTAAATTTAAGATTTATTAAAAATACAAGGACTAATATTGTACATTTGAAAGTATAATAACTAAATTTGAAGAAACTCCAAAGTATAGGAACCAAAATGATATTTTGACCATTTTTTTTTTATTAAATCTTTCTTTTGTATCAATTTTTAAAATTTCTAGCCATTGAAATTAACCAAGAGGCTGTGTTGTTAATTCTTAAGTACATGGAGATTCATTTGAAATCTTTATGCATTTTTGTTAATTTTTTGACCTTTTGTCATTTTTCTTTTTTTTTTCTTTTTAATTATGTCTAAATTAATTTTCACGTTAACAATTCAATCATGTCAAAAGGCAGCCTAAGAATCCATTAATTCATTTCAGGTAATGTTATTATTTCAACCATAAATTTTTAAGCATTTTTATTTTTGCATCCTTGAGAATTCATTAACTTATTTCAAGTAATATTATTTCAATCCTAAATAGTTATGCACTTTTATTTAATCTTTCAGTTTTTTATTGAGCGAAACATTTAAATCTTAGGTTTGCATGGATTTAGATTATGTTGGAGATTTTTTAATTAATTATTTTTAGATTCATAACCATTGAATATTTTTTTTTAGAAATTAATTAGATGAAGATTCAGTTGATTATGAAAAGTAAAAAGGATATCCCGAGAATCCATATAAAGCGATGTTGAGATTACATCAATGAATTTCTCTTGTGTAGAGGTAATTTCAACTCTCTTACCCATTTTTGTACACTTCTTTTTAGATTTAGATTTGGATTTTTTTCGTTACATATTTCTTTTTTATCAATTTTTAAAATTAAAATTTTATATTTTACCCATTGCAATTAAACACGTAAACAAGAGGCTTTAAATAGATGAGATTCATTTGATTAACAAAAAAAAAATTATAAAAAAATAAAAGCAAATATCTTGTGAGTATGAATGCATTAAAATGAAAATTTTATTATAGGGCTATGAAGTAAAACAAACACAAAACGAAATTGAGTACAATATAATTTGATATTCCGAATTAAAATATTTTTATTAATGTTTATTTTTTTTATATTTTTACGTATTTAAGCTTCTTAGAATAGACTTTTTGTTTATTCCTCTAAAAAGGAGGGTGTGTCATTTAAAGAAATAATTTTTAAACTAATACAAGCTAGTGATTATTAGCTAGCTATTATTAATTATTTTTAGAACATATTGCTTTCTTCTTTAGGGGTAATTTAAAGAATAATGTAATTTTAAAAAATAATGAGAAAAATAGGGTGGTTTAGAAACTAATGACAAAAATAAGGTGGTATGGAAACATATTTGCAAAATGGGGTAGTGAAATCGTGTATCGGGTACACGATTTCAGTTAATTTGCTGACTAGGTAGCTGGCAGGGAGGTAAGTCATGGACCATGTCCACGAGTTTTGACCAAACTCGTGGATCAGGTTCACGACTTCCATCAGAACTCGTGAGAGCAAGAGCGAGAGCGAGACTAGGCAGCTAACAGAGACAAAACTCGTGGTGAAAGGTCCAAACTCGTCCGATTTTTTCCCTTTTTTGTTTATAAATAACTTAATTAATTAATTACCCACTTAAATGAAAATTTGCTTCTTACTTGTGTTCTTATTCAATTATTGTATTAGTTTTGTTGATTCTTAATTTTTGAAAATCTAATGGAAAATCATTAATTCATTTAATTAAAGATAACAGTTAATAAAAATCAGAAATTTAAAATACAAATCAGGTGTCACATGGTGGTCTTCTTCGCGCACATTGTCCACGACAAAGCACAGGCACTTCAAAATGTTGTTGATGGTGAATTACATCGTCGATATCCTGTTGGGTGACGACAAATGAAAATTCATCGTGTGCATAATATTCCTGCTGATGGCCAGAATTGGATGCAATGTCTGGTTGTAATATGTGAGGTTCCTAGTCATCGAGTTGCTTTGGAATACCTTCGTCATGTTATCTTTGTCGTCTACGACGAATATGTTTTCGATCAGTGTCAAGAACATTGAGCCTCCTTGTATGTTGAATGATATCTTCAACATTTAACATGTTCTGCTCACACATTGAACTCAACTCTGGTAAATTGTGTTGTAAGGAATAATTGTGCACATCGTGAACAAAATTATTCTATACAAAAAAAAAAATATATAAGTATAAAAGAATATTCTTAGCATGTAATTGAAAAACACTACATAATAAGATGCTTACCATGCAGTAATAGTAGGCACCGTCAAGTGTGATAAATCTTTTTGTGATGGAGTCATACTAGGATAAGTAATCATTAGACTCATCCGACTCATTTATTATTTCTCCTTGGCCGATGTGCACGCCAAAATGATATATACTTTGCATGAATTTGACGCCAGTTTTGGTCGTGTTTACCTCTTAAATCGATTTGGTGTAGTTGAGGGAGTGTATTACACAACGTCGGTACCGTTTGCCATATACCGTGTTGTCTCAATACTCGATCTAGTTGATGTCACTCCACGATATAAGGGCTAACCGTCAACCAAATATCTTGTCCATTATGACAATAATCAGGCAACAACGACATAATATGTGGTGTATATGGCGTCCAATTGATCTAAAATCATGTACAAGAACAATTAGAACCTAAAAATATATGTAATATTTAGTTGTATATGCAACATATATATTATTACCTAATTTTGCATCAAACGGTCAAATATTGAACGATATACAAACAACATGTTTGCTGATTGTTTAGATGCAGCTAATACACCGCTCCATCTATCACATGGATATAAAACAATTAAAATACTTTACTAATTATATTGACAAAAAAATTAATATATACAGAAAATAATACTTGGCACTGAGTGGATATCCCATAAAATGTTCTGGGGGTTGTAATTGGACTTGTGGTGCAATAATGTTAAATTGATCATAGGCCTATACTTGAAGTAGTATTAGTGGGCCTGCTATATCTAAAGCTTGTGCATGACTAGCTCGACATAATTCTCTGTACAACCATGCAAGACAAGCACCACCTCACGAATAATTACTTACTTGCTCAAAATTGGCCAGTAGTGGGAGGAACATTAAGTGCACCAGCGTGTTGGACTTGTCTGCAAACAGAAAGCCTCCGATAAGCTGCATGATATATGCTCATGCATATCTCTGTATACTGACGTCATCGGCATCCAGAGAAAATTCTGTAAACTAAGAGGCTAACCATGGAGACTCAACATTGAGCTTTTTAAGACAAGTGGTCGAACGCCTAAAAAATCTTCACAAATCTGTTTCCAATCATGTTGCAACGATCCAGTAACAGGTTCTCCGTCCACTGGTAGTCCAAATTGTACTGCAATGTCCTGCAGCGTAATTGTGCATTCCCCACCAGGCATATGAAATGGGTTGGTCTCCGGTCTTCATTGCTCTACTAAAGCAGCAACGAGGTGCCAGTCTAACTATATGAATCCAATTTGTGCAACCCCAATAAAAACTGGCTTGTTGTAGATAAGGCACTATACGTTCATCGAACGGTATAGTATGCTAAGAAATTGCCTCTCTTCTCCGACAACATAGGACCACGGTGGATGCTTCCATCCCATACTGTCTGTGATCGGTGAGAATTTTAAAGATATAGCTGAACAGGGTTAGATGAACCAGGATTTATATTCAACACTGTTAAAATAAACCAAATACATTACAATGTTAAATAAATCAAATACATTACAATGTGATCGGTGAGTATTTTGAAGATATAGCTGAATAGGGTTAAATGGACCAGGATCCATATTCAAGACTGTTAAAATAAACCAAATACATTACAGTGTTACATTGTACGAACCACTACATTACATTGTTATATTATAAGAACTATTACATTACAATGTTAATATTACATTACACAAAACCAGGTATCTTGCTAACCTATGAATGACTTGAAGATGAAGCACCTAAATTACGGAGTGGGCAAGTACGCTTGTTATGCCCTGATCCCTTGCATATCCCACATCGAACTTTTGTGTCTGTCTTGCGCCAATTCATCTCATTATGAATTTACGAAGTTTTGGGTCTACCATGCTCCCTTAATAAGTTCGCGTTAGAATGCACTTCTGTAAATGATAACTCTGGCCAATAGTCAGGGTGTTGAACGACTGGATGGAAGCAATAGCTGAATTTTAAAGATATTGTCATACGTGCACTATTGGATGGAAGCAATAGTCATAGCATAACTTTAAATGAGACAATTTATAGCATTCATCAATCATATGCACGTATGACAAATGCATGTAATTACAAATTGCAATTACATGAGAGCATGGAATCTTGAACGACTGACACTTGTTACAAGAACAAGTCCCCTCTTTCAAGCACACTACTTGTATGTTTTGGCCTCTAAAACCATATTGATGCCAATTCGAACTTCAAAACATTGTGTTTCCCTGTCAACTGACGTCACTGTATGTGCAGATGTTCGTTTCTCCTACCTTTTAAGCTTTCTCATGGCATATTCTGTGTACATGTCCCCACGATCGAGTGCTTCACTTATTTCTTGTCTATGACGTTCAAAGTATAAGATTGTACGATAGAATGTCAGCCTAACAATCGATGTGATCAGTAACATTCTAGCTCCTTTGAATACCTCATTCAAACATTCAACTCATTGGTTGTCATCCACCCAAAGTAATACCCATTATCGTGTGATTGCGTCCATTTATTCAAATCGATATCAGGAAAATATTCAAGACATTCAGTGTTCAATTTCTTTAACTCTTTCATGTTTCGAATGAACTTACGTCTTTGGTGTTGATTTCCAGCCCTAAACACCAAATCTTTAAGTTGCCTTGATTTGTATTTGGAATTGAAATTACTCGCAACATGACGTAGACAATAACAATGATATGCTTTAGGTTCAGCCCAACCAATTTCCTCTTTGTTAATTGCTGCAATGATCCCTCTGTGTCTATCCGAAATTAAACAAATCCCTTCTCAGTCAGTAACATACTCGTGCAATGCCCACAAAAACCATGTCCAACTAGATGTATTTTCCCCTTCAACAATAGCAAATGCAAGAGGAAATATATGCCCGTTATTTGCCAATAATTATTCCTACAACAATAAACGCTGAATAACAATCAACACCAAAAGCTAAAATTTTTAAATTATAAACAAAATAAACTATTTGATAAAAATAAGTCTATATATACAAATTTATTCTATTTGGTAAAAACGTCTACATATACAAATTTATTCATGCATGCAAACAAAACTTACAATTTATGCATATTTATCATATAACTAGTGCACATTTATAAGATAATTAGAAAGAAAAATGTATATACATACCTATATGGCAGCGGTGGCAGTGACAGTGTCGGCGGCGCGGTGGGTGGCTGAACGAATATAATATGTTAGATTTAACAAAGAAAGAGTGATGAGATGGTTGAAAAATCGATATCTATATACATATCTAGATGACAGCGACAATGTCGACAAACGACGGACAATGGACAACAAAAACGTGCAAGATGATCGGAGAATAAAGAGACGAAGAGATTTCCGGTGGAGAGAGAGGAAATGGGCAACGGATGAAGAGAGGAACGACAGAGAGAAAGGAGAGAAAAGAGAAATGTGTGAGAAAAGAAGTGGCTGGCGGGGGTTAAAAGGGGGGAGACCGGTCCACGATTTCTGAAATTGTGGACCCTATCCACGAGTCCGGTCAAAGCTGCATGCATGCAGCAGCATCAACGTGGCAGTCCGTGTGGCAGCGGAATTGTGTACCCGGCACGATTTCATTGGCAATCATTGGACCGAGTCCACGATTTCGTGAAATCGTGTACTGGGTACACGATTCCACAACCCTATTTTTGGTATTTGCTTCCCCACATCCTATTTTTGGAATTATTTATTAAAAAGACATTATTTAAAAAAAAATTCTCTTTTTTATATTGGAAGAGGTCTGAGAATATTAGGAAAATATTAGGTCAAAATCCATTTAATTTTCTTGATTTTAGTTTCAAGGCTATTCATTCTTTTTTTTTTTTTTTTTTTTTTAATTTTATTATGTTTTAATGATAGTTTGCGTACGTCCTTTATTTTTTATTCTATAATATAAGTTTTCTTACACATATATTAACGGTTTATTATTATTATTATTTAATCAAATATAATGAAAAAAGACTTTGGCACAAGGTTGTATAAAAAATAAAATAAAAATAAAAAATAACTAACAAACTTTATTTCCTAGAAGAAACAATAGGATTAATTTTTAAAAATATAAAAATTTGGCTTTTGTTTTTATTTTTATTTTTTTCCTTCCACCATTGTCTTCCAAGAATTACCCCATAAAATAATTAAGATGATACATTGTTATGTGAATTTTATTTCATAGAATTTATTCCAATTACATCATATGTATTTTAATTTTACTTAATCATCTATTTTATATATATATATTACTTCAAATTTTTATGTGATCTATTTAAATTCTAAATTCAATTATAAGTATATTCATTCAAAAAAAATTTATATCCCTTAAAATTTGTTTAAAAGATTTCCAAACAACATTTAAAATTTCTCATATACATGTTAAATTAACTTAAAAGCCAAAAATATATAATTTTAAACACTCTATTTTAATTAATTTATTTCATTTTAAATAGTTATTAATTAAACTCAATGAGCATTGCATCAATATTTCATGTTGAAAAGCAATTTAATCATAATTTAAAATTTATTATAAAATATTATGTAAAAAAATGTTAAGTGTTCCAATTAGTTTATTTAAATTTTTGTTCTAAAAAGAAGTAAAATGTTAATATATAAAAGAATTATTTAATTATTTAATTATTTTTATATATTGAATTAGAATTAACCCACCAATTTCAATTTATGTTATGAAAATTTTCTTTTCCAAAGTACCGAAAATTTGTTTGTAGGAGTTGTTAGATAAAAAATTATCAAAAAAAGAAATTAAATAAAACTAAAAAAATATATTTATTTATAATTTTACCATAAGTAAAAAAAAATATACATTTATAATTTTAAAATTAATAATAAGTTCAGGTTCGTTTAGTTTATTTTAAATGAACCTATGAATCAATCCAATCCATAACATTTTCATTTATTTTAACCCAATTCAACCAAATGAGTTTGATATCCCAATCCAAATGGTGATCGATTTTTAGGTGACAGGGTGTTTTAAATACCCCTAATACAAACAAAAAAATAATTTTTTTTTATCATTTCTTTTAATAAAAATAAAACAAGTATCTTCCCATGAAATATTGGGGTGAAAGACCTTGAGGTTGGCTTTTGTTTTTATTGACTAAAAGGACTTTTTGAACGTGTGAATTCCTTCGCCCTCACAAAAGTAAGTAATTGGTGAAATTGTCAAAATAACGCTTAAAGTTTCCACCTATCACAAATAACACTTTTTTGTCAATTGTTTTAATAGCACATTCAAGTGCATTTTAATCAACATCACATAAGCTAAAACAAAAATTTTAACTTCTTTTAATGATATGTTTAAATCACCAAATTTTTGGACTTTCTTGAATTTTGGCTGGACTAGAACTGAAATTCAATTAAATTTTAAATTTTCCCACGACGATTTTGGGGTGAGAAAAGAAGAGATCATGAAACTCCCGAATTTCCAATCATGAAACTCTTGGAAGGCTAAAGAGAGCGTAGTTTCACGTGTCAAAATCGCCCTCTAAATTTCACGTTGATGAGGCGCAAGTCCCTCTAGCAAAGCCAAGGGAAGATTGCAACAATGGTAGTCGCAGCCCACCAAGAGAGTCTGTGCATGTGCAGTGCCCCACCGGCACACACAACCCCATGCGTTCAATGTGACAGGCTGTGCGTGTGCGGGAGGCATGTGTGCTTATCGGCAAGCAGACATATCCTCTGCACACTGCAACGGCGCGCGCGCCCCATGGTAGACGCAACCGCGCGCCCTTAGAATCATCAGCACGCCTAGACATGGGCGTGTCTGTCGGAAGAAGAGAGGCGCACCCTTTCGACAAATTCATAAGCGTGCCTTGCAGGCAGATGGAATGTGCGGGTGAGTCGATGGATGGCTCTAGAACCTTAGAGAGGACACACGACATTGCTAGAAGACTCAGCGAGCCTCTAGATGTCGCTGGAAGGATGGGCAGGTCGTTGGGCAAGCCAGCGCCTGTGCCCGCGTGCCCGACAAGCCTGGAAGACCCTAGAAGGCTCCAGATAAGGCCCGATAATTCTGGAAAAGCCTCGAAGGTGCCCGATTGTGTGGGAAGAGACCCGATGGCCCTGGAAGGCTTCTGACTACTCAGAAACGGCTATGATGCTACCAGAAGGACCCGAATGCTTCTAGAAGATTCCATGACGGTTGGACACACCTGAGGAAGGCCTGAAACAAACCTGATTAGTCTAGAAACATCTAGGATGGCTCTTGTACATAATAAGTCGGTTATGGGAAGAGGCGGTGTTAAGGGCCTCTATAAATAGGAGTGAGGCGCCATTTGTAAACCCAACTTCGGCAAATCAATTCTAAAGCTCTCATTCTCACTCGCTTTACTCTCTCTCTCGCTCTCTTAAGCTCTCTTGTGCTCTCTTTTGTCCGACAAACCTCTTCAAGGCTTAATTGGCTGTTTTTGTGCACCAAGTGCTTCACGTTTGATCCTCTGAAAAGAGTGACCACGTGACAGTAGACTTACATGGTTTAAATCCTCCTGCTTCTGTTGAGCTCTAAAAAAAATTTTTAAATCCACATTTTCCATTATTTATAAAATGAGGGGAAAAAAATCAATAATTTTGAAGCCCATCACAAGTGTCGCCATTGTCGCGATCAATTTTTCATTTAAACCGTCTAAGAAAACTATAGAATTTTTTTGCTTCTTTTGTTGCTCTTGCTCCATGGTAAGTCGTGGAAAAGAAGAATGAATCTCATGCGTTACAACAGCCTTAATCCGTTGATTTCAATTATTTTTTATTCTTCTCATATTTTTCCCTTTTGGGCTTCTGTGTCACATTTTTTTTCTTTTAATTTTTGTTAACATTTCTTAATCTGAAGTATATAATTGGTGGTTCAAATGTATTAAAAATGGTTAAAATTTTTGTTTTGGTCTAAGTGTATTGAGATGTACTTAATGGGTCACTGAAACAATTGGTTAAAATATGTGCTACTTTGTAAAAGGTGAAAACTTTGAATGTTATTTTTAACAATTACCCATAGAATTTCATATGAATAAGTTTACATTTTCATTTTCCATCAAAGCTTGTGCAACTTCCTTTTCATGCGTCTTTAATCAAGTACAGTTTATAGAGGATACATTTGTTCAAACAATCTGATAGGTTTTTCTGTTCTTTCTTGATCGTCCTCTGATATTGCCACTCAGAAAGCAATGGTTCAAATTGTGCCATAGAAAGAAGTAAAGAATTTTATTTTGATCTCGGTATCGACTCTATCTAAAATGACACCATTAAAACTATGACTAAAACGATGTTATTTCTGAGATGTGAAAAACATATTTGTGTTATTTCAAACAATTATTTAAAATATTTTTAAATTTTGTAAATATAAATATATTCCCAAACTTTGAAATATTTAACTTAAAGTTGTCAATGCATAGAGAGTGAATATACAAATTCCAACACCTATTTTTGCCATAACATTTTCTTTCTGCAATGTCTTTCGTTCAAGAAAGTGGTGAGAAGAATTTAAGAACTTATTTTCTAGGGAAATTATTATAAATAGAAAACATATCCAACTATCTACATATATAGAAAAACTTTACTAATAAACAGTAAAATTTTTCTATGTTTGTAAATAGTTTAGCTCATTTTACTATATTTGAAAATAACAATGTTCGACGATATTTTCAGAGAAATTTAATTCGTGGAATTTGAACTTTGTATTTGTATTAATTTCAGTACTGTGAGTTCAATCTCTAATATTTGATCTCTTGATTCTTTCTTAAACTTTCATCCTTGGGCTTGTTTATCTTCTTGGATTATTAGCCTTTAATTTGAGTTTGATGATCTTCTTAGAGGATCGACCTTTGGGCTTAGAGGATCAACCTTTGGACTTTATTAGATTAGAGCGACCTCTAGCTTGATGATCTATTTGGATCAGCCTCCCACTTGTTGATCTGCTTGGATCGATCTTTGGAGTTTTTGACTTCAAGAGCTTTGGAGAGTTTTTGACTTCAAGAGCTTTGGAGAGAGACTTCTAATCTTCAAGAGAGTTATACTCTTCAGAGTTTTAGTCTTTTGATCTTCACAACTTCAAGAGGTTTGTATTCTTCGAAGTTTCAATCTTTAGAACTTGTGAGTTTGCGAGCTTCGGTCTTCAGACTTTAAAGCTTGGGGGAGTTGTGTTCTTTAGATCTTTGGATCTTCTTAGAGCTTTAATCTTGAGAGCTTTGAAGCTTTAGTTCTTTCAATCTCCATAAGTTCTTCCAACCTCAGGAAGTTGTAAACAATTAATTAAATTAATTTAATATCTTTTATGTACTTCGATAAAATAAGTCTCAAGATCTACAACACAATCTTCTCTAATGAAAGATTGACACACTTGTGGTTCGAGAGAAAATGCACAAGACTACTTCAAAGAATCTTCAAAACGGCCAACCCTAAAATTGAACAAACCACAAAAAATATATATATAGCTTTGATAAGATCTCCAAGAAAAGAAAAAATCATATCTGCAAGTAAAAAGACAACATGCCACGAAATCTGCAAATTCCCACAACAGATAAGGTAAAAAATATTATGCAGATTTTTCTGTCTGTTATGTACAATGTCTTTGACAATGTCATAGCATATTGTAATACATGTCGCCGAAGGCAGGAAGACACACTAACAAATATGCACCACACATATCAACATATAAGAAACCAATCTCAAAGCAGAATTAGCACAACAAATAACATATTACAAAAACATGTTGTTCAAGTTTTGTCTTTAATAAAATTAGTCGATCATAATGCAAAAACAAATTCTCTAACATAATGCATAGAGTTTTTTTGTACAGATGACCCATTTACAAGAGCGTTTATGATTGATAACCCGCCCTCCATAAATGTATGAAATCTAACACTCTGCTTACGTCAGAGCAGACTATTGTATTTTATAACATATTGTATTAGGGATGATCATATCTATTGTATCCTTGATGCAATGGTTATCTCTTTCGTGATCTTCATTTTTCTATTGTGTTTTCCTCATTTTTCTCATTTGTGGTGTTTTTGGTTGCAAAAAAAATAAGATCACTGTAGAGATAGTCATCACGCTAGGACTACACATGGCGCTAGGACTACACATGGCCAACCCTAACACGATACGTCATGAAATGCGTAAGTTTGTTATGTTTTCCCCCATTTTTCTCATAGTTTGTTGTGCCTGACTGAAAAAAGTAAAAATCGCAATATGGTTAGTGATCGCGTTAGGGCTACAATAAAGATAACTATCCCTAACATTGTAAGTTATAAAAAGACGGTAGTATCCTAATTTCATACATTTATGGGGGGCAGATCACCAATCATAATTGCGCTTGTGAAAGGGTCATCCATACAAAAAAGTAATACAAATTTCCAATCAAAATGAGTTTAATAAGATGAACTAAACAATTATAAGTTAATGAAAACGTGTTGGAAAAACCTTCTCCTATTATTGGGGGCATAAGCTGAAAAATAACAATGAAATTAAAAGAAAACAAAAAAATTGAAAACATAAGAACTAGAGTGAAAAAGAGTGCAAATCGGAGAAAAAATCACAAATAAAAAATATTATACTATATAAAAAATTATTATAATCAAACAAAATAATCCTAATCGAAATGACCTCTCTTTCCGCTAAGATAGATTGGTTTAATAATAAATATTTGGAGCATAGATGGATTGGTTTAATAATAAGTATTTGGAACATGAATTGCAAATAGATTTTTTTTGGGTAACATAAATAAATAAATAAAGAAAGAAAGAAAGAAAGGGATTTAAAACAAATACTACCATTATCTCGATAAATAAATGGATAAAAACTTTCAAAAACGCAAAATTTGTAATTTGAGTAGGTCATGGTCTTGAGTACGGTTATCCATTTGATTGGATTTAAGTGGTTGGAGTAATATTTGGTGAATTTTGTTTCCTCGTGTTTGGAGTCAAGTTTATTATTAGTGGATGGGTTTCAATGTTTCTTGGACCTGAATTTGGGCGTTTTTTTTAAAACTGAGTCTCTGTGTACTTTATTGGTTGATCTTTTCAAATAGCAATCCGAGATTATTTCTGTTTGTGTTTATGTATCAATGGATTGAAAGGTGAAGAGAAATGACAATGGTCCAAGCTCAACAGTGAAGAACATTCACCATTTTTCTTTTCATAAAACTGGTAGTTTCCCCAACTGGAAAAACTTATTCATGAGGATGTGAACTCATACATGTTCCTATTCTCTAACAAAATACCAAAACTTTCAAACTTCTGCATTATTCCTTCAAAGAAAATTGTTTTTCTAGAGCCCTCCACCCTATATCCTTCCTGTAGAACCCACCCGGCCAACGAATTTCCTCAACTGCTCGATACGCTCTGTCCCGTGCCTCTTCAATGTTTTTGCCCTTTGCAGCAACCCCGAGAACACGCCCACCAACAGCAATGAAGTTGCCTTCAGAGTCGAAAGAAGTGCCAGCATGAAAGACCTTAACAGATGGAGCAACAACCTCTGCTTCTTCGACGTTTCGAATCATAGTTCCCTTCTCGTATGCCCCGGGATACCCCTTGCTCGCCATTACCACCACCATCGAAGACCCTGGGGACCAATCCAGTGAAACCCCACTTAGCTCTCCTCTACATGTTGCAAGAAGAACTTTTGCCAGGTCTGACTCCAACCTAACCATTAGCACCTGTTTTTCATCAAGGCCGGAGGTTTATCATCAGTAACATGTCAAGAAAAAGGGTCACGAAGGAGCCAAACAACAAGAAAACTCCATCACGGTTAATAAAACCTAGCGAATGATTACAAAAAAGCCTAGAAACAGATAACTTAAGAGAAACAAAGAATCAAATAAGGAACCAAACATCGTGGTAAGAACTCTCTCGCCACAAGTTAGCCCTTTGTTCTAATTTTCCTCAAAATTACATCTTTATCAAAAGAAGCATTTTCTTTAGTACTTTTTGCTACAATGAAGGCACCCTATAGAGTGTCAAATTCAGGTGCATGCATATTGAAGATCGATCACAAAAGTTCAGTCATTTCATAAACTCCAATGCTCCATAAAGTAACAAAGTATCTAATGCATTCTATATCTACAAGTGCACGTGGTTAAATTACATGCAAAAAGGTTTTAGGCGAGAAAACTAACCTGACACTCGGGATCCCCAAAGCGAACATTGTATTCAATCAACTTTGGCAAGCCAGATTTCTTCTCTATCATAAGACCAGCAAACAAAACCCCAACAAACCTGCAACCCTCTTCTGCCATTCCTTTTACCGTAGGTAGAATTATAGATTCCATGACTATACTTTGAAGTTCCTCTGTTATGATAGGAGCTGGGGAGTAAGCACCCATACCACCTGTATTAGGTCCCGTGTCACCGTCCCCTACTCTTTTATGATCCTGGGCAGATTCTAAGGGTATGGCATTCTCTCCATCTACAAGTGCAAAAAAGGATGCTTCTTCTCCTTCCAGGTATTCTTCAACAATGACACGACCACCAGCGGAACCAAAAGCACCCTTCACAAGCATTGCATCGACAGCTTCATAGGCCTCCTCCAACGTTGTAGCAACAATAACTCCTTTTCCAGCAGCCAATCCATCTGCTTTGATGACTATCGGGGCACCTTGTTCTCGGATATATTGTTTTGCTGCAGAAGGGTCTGTAAATGATTGGTACTGTACCAAGTAATCCAAGTTACAAAGGATAGTCAGATCTAAGCAAAGACATAAGAGAAAGGTACATAAAGAAAAGGTATTCAATTCTCTTTAATGTTTCCTGAAGACTTTGAAACTTTAACTCTATGTTGCAAAGCCAAGATAAAAAATTACATAAGTTTTCTTGAGGTGCTTATTTCTTTTCGTAGCAGGGAAGTGTCTAACTCATCCCTTGATCAATCAATCCCCTGAAATTATCTACACCCCAATGCGATCCAAGGATACATGAAAGAATTTTCAGTTTTACATGACAGTGTTGATGAGCACTTGTTGCATACCAATGAAAACTCATTTTGAAAGTTAAATATTTGAGTACCAAAGTTTGGATGCATAAACAAAATAGTGAAAAATCTGCAGCATAAACTTGGTTAGGAACTAAGCAAACAAGTTCAAGGTATAAAGCCAAGATCAAAACAAACATTTGCAGTCGGGATTCCATATTTATCACACAAACTCTTCATGAAATTTTTGGAGCCTTCCAAAGCAGCAGCCTCAGATGAGGGGCCAAAAGTAGCAATCCCAGCCTTCACTAAATCGTTTGCAAGCCCTGCAACAAGAGGGGCCTCAGGGCCTATAACAACCAATCCTACATTCCATTTTCGACAGAAGGAAAGGACAGCAGTGCTGTCGTTGATATCAAGCTCAGGAATACAAGTGGCGTTGCCTGAGCTCGAAATCCCAGCATTGCCTGGCGCACAAAACACAGCATCACAGGAAGGAGAGCGCTGCAATGCATAGCAAAGCGCATGTTCTCGCCCTCCTCCACCAATTACTAACACAATAACTCGTTCACCTGTAAGTGAACAGGAAAAGAAGTTCAAATTTCGATTTCCATAACAAACTCAAAATCATCCAAACATGACCAACTTTTCCAGGAACCCCAAATTACCATTTTCTTTATTAGACGAGATTGACGCCTCTGAGTTAAAAGTAGAGCAGTTGACGACATGGGAGGAGAAACGTGAAGGATTGTGGAATTGAAAATCCTGAGGTGGAAGAGAATTGAAGCTGAGGGATCCAACAGAGAAAGAAATTGCAGAGTTAGAGACTAAATTGCATCGACCATTTGGCACAAACCCATGAAAGAATCGGAGATGATTCTTTATCTGGCTGCCCTTATTAATGCTACAAAACGTCAGCGATCCTCCTCCAAGGTTAAAAGTGGTGCAAGACATAACTCTCTATAGCTTTCTTCTTTCAAAATCCACCCTAAAAACTGCAGAGATGAAGTAAGAAGTTTAGGAAATGGAGTTAAAATTAAAGCTAAGAATCGTGGGCAAATTTCCCTATCCCTATTTAATTGAAAATTTCAATGACGCTTCAGAGATGCGACACGCCAATACGAAAACGACCCCAAAGAAAAGGCACACAAGATAAGAAAGAGAAAGTAATAAAATATACAAAATCGTGCTTTGACCGGGTCGGTCGCCAATGGTAGAAACTCAAACAGAATCGATTTCTTTCACAATCCAGTGGGTTAGTCCACTGGTTTTTAGCTGAAAGTAGAAAAAAACTGTGGATGGTGAAGGGAGCTGTAAAAAATTTTCCGTGTTCGCTCATTATAATCATTAGTAAACCGAAAGTTCAAACATAGAAAAGGAGGAAGGACATAACTGACCCTTTTCGTAAAATTCAAGGGAGAAATGGAGAGTAAAGTGTTGAAGAAGAAGAAGAAGAAGAAGAAGAAGAAGAAGAAGAAGAAGTAGACAGTGAGCCACTGCAGGTTCAAAGCTTCTTCAGATTTCTTAGTAAACGAAGGGTTTTTTCCCCCTTCAAAGAGGGGAAAAATCTCACTGCGGCCGAATACGGGGTCGGCGTGGCGGCGGAGTTGCAGCAGAAAGGGAGATAGGGGAGGAAAAAATGGGCGGCAGTGGGAACGGCCGGCGGCTGCGACGGAGAGGGAGATTGAATTTAAAAGGGAAAATGGGGTTAGAGCAAGAAAAATGGGAAAAAAGGTTTAGACGGAAAGATTGGTCACTGAATTGGCTTCGGCGAGAACGGAAGAGAAAAGAGATGGGGGACGAAAGAAAAGGTTGAGAAAAGGAATATTTTTGTTAAATTTGTGTACTTTTTTAAAAAATT
The DNA here is from genome assembly GCA_031780015.1 of Citrullus colocynthis. Taxonomy (NCBI): domain Eukaryota; kingdom Viridiplantae; phylum Streptophyta; class Magnoliopsida; order Cucurbitales; family Cucurbitaceae; genus Citrullus; species Citrullus colocynthis. The sequence continues at coordinate 976,967 of QLSR01000156.1, forward strand.
AATTAATTTATTTATTTGTAAAGAACCTTGATTTCCTTATATTTAAAATTTCAAATTCAACCATTTTAACTTGAGGTTTGCTTTTACATTAGCAATTTTTCAAAATTTTATTTATTTATTTATTTATTTTTATTTGCATGTTATCTTTTGTTCTCTCTTTTCTCCCCCTTTTCAGAGAAAGATGAAATGACATCTAGTTTTTACTAAAAATTATTTTTCCTAATTCTTTAATTACTAAAAATTAATTTTCCTAATTCTTTAATTAATAAAATTAGGGTAAAATATATTTTAGGTTAGGCTTCTAGATTTTGATTTTAATCTTTATTTGGTTTTTAACTTTCGTAATCTTACCTATTTAATCTTTAAGTTTTGAATTTTGTTTCAATTTAACTCCTAAATTTTAAATGTTACAATTTTTCTTAGATTTGAGTTTTGTTTCAATTTGGTCTTTTATACGTTTCAAAATTTATACTTTTAACCATAATTTTTCATTAAATACTATTACGTGTCGGTGAAAGTTGTCTTTTAGTGACGAATAATGTGTTACTTGAAAATTCAACTTAACTTAACTCAAATTTTAAGTGTTGGGTTGGAGATCTAATTTGAGTTTTTCAATTAGTCAACCATAGTCCAAAAAACCCCTCCAACCACCATTAAAAAAAAAAAAAAAAAAAAAAATCTCCAACCCAACACATGTATACTCCTAGTTTTATTACATTTATGGTCAATGAAGAATATTAATGTGTGCCCCCCAATTCAAATTTGATGTCAAATGAGTGGAAAACTAAAAAATATCATGTGTCTCATTTGTAGCCATTTGATTACAACAATAGGCTTATTAAATTCAATCAATTAATTTGGCCAGTGACCCGATTATGCGTGAAATAATAAATCAAATTGGGCCAAACAATTAAAGTGACCAAAGTCCAACCCAAAATTAAAGCCCATATTGCCTGTTTTTTTTTTTTTTTTTTTGGTTTGTTTTTTTTGTTTATAAGAATTTTTGTTGAAACATTGTTCCCTTGAGAGACAATTTGGAATTCTTCAACATTTTTACTATTTTTTGACAATGTTTTCTAGCACTAGATTGGAGACTTTTCTTCAAAAAGATTTTCAAGTTAGCAAAAGTGTTTTCAATCAATCAGGGGTCTCAACGGTAGTTTTTTAAAGTTCAAGAGGTAACTTACTACTCTCTCTAATAAATTGTTGTCCTACTTTACTATGCATTAATTAAAATTGTCAAGTATTGATGCATAAGTTTGTTCTCCTGCCTTTCCTCAAAAATAATTTTAAATTATTATTATTATTATTATTATTTTGTCTTTGTTTTCTATACCAAGGCCCACAGCGGAAAAGCATAAGTGGGAAAGGAAGGGTTTTTATTTTGTCCAACATTGGAAGTTTAAGCATTGCCAAGAGGTTATAAATATAAAGTCATGCAAGAGAGCTTTTAAGTTGTAGTTGTGGTGGTAGTAGAATCTTTCCTTATAGGTGGGTGTTGTTGCACCTATTTGTCTAGGTGGGTTTGGGTAACTATGCTTGTCTTAAAAGAGAACTAATAAGTTTCTTCCTCTTCTTTATTTTATTTTTCCATTTCCATTAGAAATAACGATGACCCCATTTGGTAATCATTTGGTTTTGACAATAAGTTTTTAGTTTTTAGTTTTTTTTTAAAAAAAGACCATACATATTTAGTTACTATTTTTTGTTTTTTAAAAACAAAAAGTCAAAAATATATTTGGTAATTGTTTTTTTTTTCCCTATTTTTTAAACTAAAAATAACATGTTTGATAATTGTGTTTTTGTTTTAAAAAATTGAAATAAGTTTTTGATAACCTTTTTACTTTTATATATTATTATAAAAATAAAATCAAGTTATTTTTAAAAAGAATTTTTTATCTAATAGACATATTTATAAACTTATACCTTTGTTTAACTTTTTTTTTTTTTTTTTTTTTTTTTAATAAAAAAAATCCATATTTGATAACTTAGAGACATTGAGAAGTATTTGATGAGAATAGCATTGTACTCATAAGAGAAATGGGCAAAATTCCTTTCCATGCATTCGGTGAACTTAAAAGTAAGGCCTGAGTGAAATTTACATCACTAATGAGATAACTGTGCAGGAATATAGATGAAATCAAAAGGAGAAGGAGCCATGCATTGGACTTATCAAGTGACAAAGACCAAGCATGCAAAACAACAACACAAAGTAAGTCATGTAGCATTGCAATGAGCAAGAGAGTCAAACTTATCTAAGGGGACCACTGACAACTACAGCCTTGAAAGAAGAAAAGGGTGGAGTCAGTGACACAACAAGACAATCATACACTCATATAATCTAAAATTCGGGAGAATTTTTCCAGAAAACATTCCATCTTCATTCTAAGGCAATCTTACTCGAGAAGAATTTCCACCACCACCACCGAAGAAGAAGAACTCGAGAGAGACTCCTCTCCATCACTCCACGACAGAGCACAACAACGCCTCCATATTAGACTGATGAGAAGCACGAAACGACTGTCGACAATCATCCTTTTCATTCAGTCATCTTTTTCCTTCTTCTTGTTTGCTTTTATATTTTAATTCTATTCTTATTTTCTCCATATTGTAACAAACTCTTTCTATTATTTTAATACACAACATGACTTTCATTATTCCATCTTCTCCTTCCTCCATTTTTACTTATTTCTTTATGAGTAGCTAAATCATTGGTGAGTTGAGATGAGTTAATCTTCATTCCGACGAGCTTAATGATAAGTGCAAGTTTATTTGGTTTAGTGTGTGCTTAAATTCGACTCTTGGTTCCATTTAGCTAATCAAATCAAGTGGTAACAATCAACTACTCTAGAGAGTAAGCGATTGTGGATCTCATTATACCAAGTAATGGTATATTTAGAGATAAATACAACCTTACGTTCCAAGTAACCTAAGCATGCATCATAGAAATATGATTAATGTAGCTAACTCAGCGAGAGGTGCAGCACTAAAAGGTTATGAACATGAACACAAACTTATCATTGAGTTCGGGGGTTTGCTGGTTGCTTATCATAACTCCATCTTCTCATCTATCTTCTTCTCAATTCCCTACTATGTTGTGTGTTCATTCAAGGGAATTGAATCCCGGTGGAAACATGTGGTCGCGTTCTTAGATTTATTAAAAGAATTAAAAATACAAAAAGTAAAGAAAATGTTAAGTATCATACCTTTGCCAATCTATAATTCTCAAACGGATAGTCTTCTCCTTGTAGTCTTCCTTTTCCAAGAGATCTTCCTCGCTATGACTCTGGCAAGGATCCGGTCTGTGAGAACCCCTTCTTTGAAAGAATGGGAAGAAGAATTTTCTTAAAATTTTTCTAAGAAAATTAGAAAAATTAGTAGAGGAAGTTTTTTAGAGGAATCGTAGAGATTATTCTCTTAAAGAGTGTGTTCTACGAAGGTTCCTAAGGGCCATATTAATAGAACTCTATGAGTTACTCCTAATCCTATTAGGATAAACTATCTGTAGAGATTTTAAATGAAATATTTAATAATATCCAATATTAATAAATATCTACCCAGATAATATCTCATATTAAATGGTTTAAAATATTTAAATCTTATTTAAATATTTATTTTTTGCAGAATCTTTGATTTGGATCTCATCCAAATTAAATAATTAATTATTTGAATTCAATTTAACTTAATTAATTAATTCTCCCTCTATTTATTTATATGAATTTTATCCAAATAAATAATTAATTATTTGAATCATATTCAAATAAGTTAATTCTTTATATTATAAAGTTATAATTTGAATCGCATTCAAATAAAATTTATAATAAATCATGCAATTAATTGTATTCAATACAATTAATATTTTCCCTCGTAAATTTGAACATTTTAAAATTTTCTTTCAACATAGTTGATCCTTGTTGGTCCGTAATGAGCTAGCAAAGGACCTTACGGGCCTACAGATCAGAAGCTCGAACGATATAAGATTCATCGGCTAAACTCATTAACCACATTAATCAATATTCATTAACTGTGGGTACACTCCACTAAAGACCCACAATTGCACTCTTCTCATTGCAGATATATTTCTGTGTCCATGGTGGATATAGACCAATAATAGCAAATTAGTCCTTCACAAGTGTTCGTAACACCAACTGGGTCAAATTATCGTTTTACCCATGGTGTCCACCCCCTCCCCGATTACCGTACTCAACCCGAGAGGAGATGTGAAGACAGTAAATATCACTCCTCATGTGACGTATACTGTCCACTTGTACTTGATAATCTTGACAATTCATAACATACATATCTTTTCATACAACCAGAACTATAAGTACTTATATTTATACAATTAAACTTTCAATTTATCCACAATATACTTATACGACATCCTATCTCACATCCCAACATATGTACAATTAGGTCTACATGCCACCTGTTTAAGGTTATATACACATATAGCTCTTCAAATGTGACTAATTTCTGAAAACTTGAAGCTTATGCAAGGCGAGCTGGAGTAGGCTAAGCATCGGGAACGTCCTCGCTACCTGGGAGGAAAAGAAAACATGGAAAGCGTGAGCTAAAAGCCCCGTGAGTGACTAATTTTGTAAAACCATCTTTTGTTTGAAAACAGGCATGTTACAATCATTATAACACAATATATGTAAAATATGATTCAAATCATCATTTTTGTAAAATTATAATTTCCAACAACGTAATCAAATCACATATGTTCATGCCAGAATGGTCGTACACGAAATCAGTTCGTTCTTAAAAATTTTTCTCTTATTAAGGTGGAGCCAGACTCAATGCACCCAACGTCGAAAACCATGGCTCGATGTGGAGCAAAACTCAACACACCAGCATCGTCGAAATAATGGCTCGATGCGGAGCAAAACTCAACGCACCGGCAATACCAACCTCTATGTGCACATAGGAAAATTGCAGGTTGCCCAAGTACCTTCTACATGTTCTTTAATACTGGATCTCGAGGAAACTCACATGCTTTCTCACGTCCTTCAGTATTGAGCCTTTTCTAAAACATTTAGAGCCAATATTTTACATAAATAATTCACATGAAAATCTTTCATGAAAAATCAGATATTTCACGATAAACAACATTTCACAACATGCCTTTTAATATCTTTTTGAAAACAGATAAAATATGCCTTGTGAAAAATATAATCAAACATCATGTTTTTCAAGAAAACAATTCATCTCAAAGCCATATCTCATAAGAATACCAAACTGAGCATTTTCAATAAAATTGTTCTCAAAAAAAGAAAGGTGTCGTTCCCAACTTGTCCTTAGGACCTGAGCGGATTATATGCCTTTCCAAGCTCTTCTTGGCATGTAAATACACATTCCTCACGTTACGCTTTCGCTAAACTTCCTTTACTTAATCATTAAGAATGCATAGTTAAACTCAAATCATGATTCATCACCGAGATTTCCCTTTTTCCCAAAGTAAACATAATAAGCGAGATTTTGTGTCATTAGCGAAATTACCAACGAGATTTCACATTCCTAGCGAGATTACCAGTGAAAATACCCAATAGGTCACGACACTAGCGACATCCGGATAAGCGAGACTAGCGAGATTTACCTTAGGAACGAGACTTAGCGAAACCCAGCGAGATTTGTGAGACGGAAAACCCCCTGCGTTGCAGCGACGCTCGTCTCGCTACTTATACTTTATTTACTCAGCGACACTCGACAGCAGAGTTCCTTGCTTTCCTTTTTGTTCCCACTTCTACCTGATAAAAATCGTATTTCCAGCTAAATTCAAAATTTTTTCCCTTCTACAAACTTGTAAAGGAGTAAGTTCTCTAACTTACCTCGAAATTTTAGAGCATGATCCTTCTGCGTTTGAAAGATATTCTCAAATAACCCCCAGTTGCTCTCAATTACCCAGCAAATCTATAGCAATCACTTCCACCTACAATTTTACATGTTTTCCCTTAAATTTAACTCAAACATCCTTCATAAAAATGGTTAGGAATTGAGTTAACTTACTAACCTCAAAATTTCAGCCCTATCTTCCACTTCCTCAGCTCACACTTCTCCAATGACTAGACCATGCTCGAACTTTACGACCACAATCAAACTTCCTGTTCCAGGTTAAGTTACACCACCAAAACGAATAGAATTTCACTTGAATGACATGAACACCTTCTTTTACCTTTCCTTGTTGATTGTCTGAAAAATGGAACCGACTTGAGCTCTGGAAAGTGTCCAAAATGATTAAATATTTGGCCCACTTCTATATATATGCTACCGACTTAACCTCTACTTCCATTCCTTTTTAAAAATATGCTGGCCGACATAGATTTTTCACCAACACACCAACGCACAGCACGCTCGATGCATCCTACCTCAAACGCCCACATCAACACACCAACCACTGCCTTCAATGCATGGAAACGTTTAACGCATAACTGTAGACCAACGCATACAGCCACTCTCCAATGCATACTAACCTTACCAACGCATGGTAGGTCGGTATAAATTTTTCCCTCGCCAAGTTCCAATTTCCCTTCCAAAACGTGGCACCTTCAACGCATGGTGACACCCTCAACGCATAGCAATTTTTCATGGTTACACCTTCAACGCATAGTAGCTTTAACAAAACATAACAACTCTTCTACCTCAACAACGCATAGCCGTGGCCAACACTTAGCCATTTTTGCTCCTTCACTCTTGGCCACCACTCCTCTTTTCAATGCATAACACATAGACTTCTCCTTAGCTTGCTTTTCCTTAAGGCTAAGCATGCCTTACAAGTTAGGGCTTACACCTGGGTTACTTCTAAATCCTTAAGCACTAATGCTCCTCTAATGAACAACTTGTTTATGGTCCAACCATTAAACAAAAACCCCTCTCAGGCTAGTGACAGGGTACGACCCTTTATTCAAGTCCCGAGACACCACTTAAGGGAACACTTATCTACTTACCCTAAAAATGGAATGAGTGAATTCCATCTTGTATAGTAATGTCCCTAACTCCCCACTCAGTCTTGTCCCCAAGATGGTAGGCATATTGAGTTGGCAAATGGCCACTCTCACCCATACAAATCAAAGGACAATCCTTCGTGGACAGGAGTTCATAATATACTCAGAATTAAAACTAAGTTGCCTAGGTCATCCTATTGAAATAGAAACCTAACTAGTCAACAGAGTTACATCTAATGATTACTATTTCATGGTTCGATCTTATGCAAACTCATTGCATAGGATACCCCTACTCGCATGTCACCTACACGAACGCGTTAGATCAAACCTTATCCCTATACTATAGACCCTTTAGACTGTATCTTGAACATTGATCTCCATGTCCCCACATACAGTTCAAGACTTATAAAATAGCCTAGGATATTAGTTTATTGGATTTAGGGTTATTAAGACAAAACAAACAAAAACAATCAATAACGCTTATTGAAGTAACACATCAATAACTTTTTATTAATGGTTTAATTTCGGTAAAATTATTAAATTTACTATCTACGAGGTTTAAGGCATAAAACTCAACAAACTCCCACTTGAACTAAAACTCTAGCGGGTTGTACATAAAGAGAAGTGAGAATGGTAAGTATGTAAATACAGTAAACTAGGGCATCCATATACCTATTACACATTTCCCACTTGCCCTAGATTACACAACGTATTTATCTCGCAAACCTAGACTCTCTAGATGACCCTCGAACACTTTAACCGAGAGAGCCTTCGTAAATGGATCAGCAATGTTATGCTCTGAAGTGATCTTTGTGACTATCACATCTCCTCGTTACACAATCTGTCGTATCAGTTGATACTTCTTCTCAATATGCTTTCCTCATTTGTGGCTGCGAGGCTTTTTAGAGTTGGCTACTGTTCCACTGTTGTCACAGTATAACGTGATAGACAATTCTATGTTTGAAACGATTTCCAAATTATTTAGGAACTTTCTGAGCCAAACTGCTTCCTTTGCTGCTTCATAAGCAGCTACATACTCAACCTTCATAGTGGAGTCTGCAATGCATCCTTGCTTGATGCTACGCCATACTATAACTCCTCCGTTTAAGGTGAACACTAATGCTGATATGGATTTCCTAGGATCTTTGTCAGTTTGAAAATCAGAGTCGGTGTATCCCGTAAGGATCAAATCCTTAGCTCTATACACCAACTTGTAGTCCCTCGTTCTTCTAAGATACTTGAGGATGTTCTTAACCGCAGTCCAGTGGTCTAACCCTAGATTAGACTGGTACCTACTAACTATTCCCACTGCATAACAAATGTCTGGCCCAGTGTAGAGCATAATATACATTAAGCTACCCCCAGCTGAGGCATAGGAAATGCTTCTCATATTCTCGATTTCTTGAGATGTTTTAGGACACCATTCCTTAGACAAATGAACCCCGTGCCTGAAAGGTAATAAACCCTTTTTAGAGTTATGCATCGAATATCGAGTCGACATTTTGTCGATATAAGTTGCTTGAGATAGGGCCAACGTTTTGTTCTTACGATCTCTAATGATTTGGATCACAAGTACATACTGCACCTCTCCGAAATCTTTCATTTGGAATTGGGCTGCCATCCAATGTTTAACATCAGTAAGATATCCTACATCATTCCCAATGAGTAGAATGTCGTCCACATAAAGTACTAAGAAGGCTACTTTACTTTTGATGATTTTCTTGTATACACAAGGCTTATCAACATTTTGTTCAAAACCAAAAGATTTGATCGCAGCATTAAACCTAATATTTCAAGATCTGGATGCTTGTTTCAATCCATAAATAGATCGATTTAGCTTGCAAACTTTTTGCTCCTGACCTTGGGCTATGAACCCCTTGGGTTGAGACATGAAGGTACTCTCTTCAAGATTGCCATTCAGAAAAGCAATCTTGACATTCATTTGCCAAATTTCATAGTCATAATATGAGGCTATGGATAAGAGAATTCTTATAGATTTAAGCATCTGGAAAAAGTTTCCTCATAGTCAACCCCTTCTCTTTAGGTGTAGCCCTTTGCTACAAGTTTAGCTTTGAAGGTCTGTACTTTCCCAACTACATCTCTCTTTCATTTATAAGATCCATTTACACCCTATGGGTTTAACTTCTTCAGGTGGATCTACAAGTTCCCATACTGAATTGAAGTACATAGACTCCATCATGGCTTTGATCCATTCGTCCTTGTCTACATTTATTGCCTGTTTATAGGACAATGGATCCTCAACACTATCGTTTGGCACAACGACCTGAGTTTCAATTAAACCCAAGTAATAGTTAGGTTGTGATACAACCCTCCCACTACGTCGAGGCATTCCCAATGATTGAAAAGGACGAGATTGACCAGAAGTACTGGCTCCTTCATTAACTCTGGATGAAGGACCAATCTCATCAACAACTCTTGTTGACTCTTCAGTAGCTTCATTTAATACCATTTTGCTTCGTGGTTTAAGATCTCTCATGTGGTCTTCTTCCAAGAATGTAGCATTTGACGATACAAACACTTTGTTTTCTTGTGGGTCAAAGAAGAAACCACCTCTCGTTTCCTTAGGGTAACCAACAAATTGGTATAATTTTGAACTAGGTTCCAATTTCTTAGGATTTGTCACTAGCACATGTGCAGGACAACCCTAGATTCTAAAGTAGCGGAAACTAGGCTTACGTCCCCTCCATAACTAGAATGAACTATGTCTAGGCAATTGAACTGTAGTCCCTACTGCATACCCCCAAAACGAGCTATGCAATTGAGCATAGCTCATCATAGAATGAACCATGTCTAACAAGGTTCTATTTTCCTTTCTGATACACCGTTCTGCTGAAGTGACCAGGCGCTGAGAGTTGGAATTGAATTCCATGTTTTATCAAATAGTCCTGGAATCTTAAATCCATGTAATCTCTACCTCGATTAGATCGAAGTGTTTTAGTTGTTTTATCTAACAGGTTTTCAACTTCTGCCTTATACTCTTTGAACTTTTCAAGTGCTTTAGACTTATGTTCCATTAGGTATAAGTAACCATACCTCGAATAATCATCTATAAAAAAGATGAAGTATTTGTACCCTCCTTGAGCTTTTACATTCATTGGACCACAGAGATCCGAATGTATGAGTTCTAAAAGTTCTTTGGCGCTATAACCTTTTCCACTAAAAGGTTTTTTAGTCATTTTACCTTAAAGACAAGATTCACATGGAGGTAATGAATTATCTTCTAAGTCATTTAGAAGTTCATTCTTTACCAATCTCCCAATCCTATCGAGATTTATGTGACGTAATCTTAAATGCCAAAGATAAGTACTATTGTTACTAGGAGAAATTCTTTGCCTTTTAGTTTGAGTATTAGCAGTTTTAAACATCTCATGATTTAAATGTGCGTTTGCTTCAGTTGGTCTTAACACATATAAATTGTTTTCTAATTTAGCAGAACAAATATTTACACCATTTTTCAAAATGAACGCTTCATTAATAGAAAAAATAACTGAGTACAATTGTTCAATTAAACAGGAAATAGATACTAAGTTCCTTTTTATTTCAGGAACTATATATAGATTTTCTAAAAATAAAAATCTATTTCCAAAAAACAACTTTGCAGCTCCCATTGCACGAGCTGAAATGGCATCTCCTGTTCCAACCTTGAGCGTCATTCCACTCTCCTTGAGCTGCTGAAAGGAACTAATTCCCTATGAAGAAGAGCAAACGGGATTAGTGGCACCTCAATCAAGTATCCAGGCATTATAGTCATTTCCCACTAAACAAGTTTCTAAAACAAGTAAATCATATTTACTTGCTTTTTCCTTCTTCTTCTCAGCAAGGTACTTAGGGCAATCGCGTTTCGAATGACCATCCACATTGCAGTGGAAGCACTTGTCCTTGTCAGCCACCTTGGCCTTACCCTTGTTTTTCCAGCAGCGGGAGCTTTCCCCTTTCTTCCTTTCTTTTTTTGGATTTTCTTAGAATCAGAAGATGAGGGAACAGACTTAGTTCCAGAGGATGAACCCTTGTGGAACATCTTGAAATGGGCAACATTTGCCTTTCCATCGATCGGTCCCTTATTTTTCATAAGAGACTGATAAGTTTATAACCAGATGACCATAGGTGACTTGACCTGAATCTTGAGTGAGTTGTGAACTCCTGCCTATGAGCGCGGTCATTTGATTTGCATAGGTGAGAGTGGCTAGTTTGCCGACTCAATATGCCTACCATTTTGGGGAGCTGGAAACGCAACTACACAAGAAGGAATTCACTCCTTATTGTTAGGGAAAGTAGAGAAATTGCTCCCCTAAGAGCTTATTTTGAGGCTTAAGCAATGTGGTGCCATACCCTTTCTTGGCCTGAGAGGGGTTCAGTTATAATTGGACTATAAGTAATTGCTTTTTAGAGGCATTAGTGGTACTTAAGGAGTTAGATGTAACTACATGGGTAAAATGGTAATTGTGATTAAAATAGACTTACAAGCAATTTATGAAGGGTCAACGCTTTGTTGATTGGTTGTATCCAATGGACACAAAAATACATCTATAGTAAGAAAAGTGCAGTTGTAGGTCTTTAATGGAGTGACTAGCAGTTGATGAATGAAAATTAATTTAATTAAAGAGTTTAATTAATTAATCCCGTATTGTTGGAAGGTCCCCTCGTTCGCTCAATAAGGAATAATGAGAATTAAATTAATTTTGGATTAATTTGAATTGTTCAAATTAATTAAAGGGATTTAATTGTATCAGATACAATTAATGTAATGTATGTGATACATTATAATATAAAGTTTATTTGAGAGAAATAAATATTTGAATGTGATTCAAATATTAATTATATGAATGTGATTCAAATATTAATTATATGAATGTGATTCATATATTAATTATATGAATGTGATTCATATGAATTGAGCCAAACGATGAAGATTCATATTGATTAGAAATTAGAAAGCAGAAAAGGGTAAAAGCAAAAAATACCCTAGAAGCCTGAGCCAACTCCATCCAATTGAGCCAAACGATGAAGATCTTAAAGGTCCTTATCTTGGGGCTTATGTAGTCCAAAACCTCTCAACTTCTTTAAAGTGGTCTTCATTTTGGTACTCCATTTCTGGTATGACCTTTCATGAAATCGGAGAAGGGAAAGAAATCAAAGCAATCGTGAAGTAAAGAAGGGGGAAAACAAATAAAAAGATGAAGTCTTCACTGTCATTCAAAACTCATTAGTGCGTCGTCGAGTACAAGCTATGAGTGCTAAAATCTGTTTCCTTCCACTGCGGTCGGTTAGAGGAGTCTTGCCACCACCATTCCTAAACTAGATGATGACAATGACAAGATCATTTGTGCGTTGCGTACGTATTTGTAAGAGGTGTTTGGGTGTCGTGAGAATGGATGAGATGAAGGTATATGGTGAATCTGAAATTTTGAAGACATTCTCAGCGACGATAGAGAAAATGAGAGGAGAAGAAAGGGGGAAAGGGGCTATGGAGTGAGCCCTAATTTTCAAATTTTTCGAGAAGAAGAAGAGAGGGGAAAGAATTGGCTATCATTGAAATTGAGAGGAGAAGAAATGGGGGAAAACCTATAGTTTGAGCACCTAATTTTCATCTTTTCACAATTTGAGTGCCTAATTTTCATTTTTAACATCTCCGCCTGTTTTTCTTCTTTTCTTCTGTAGCAATATTTAAAAAAGCTCTAACATAAAGCTATAAAAGAGCATATTTGTTGTAGTGCATATATAAACTATAGGTTAAAATTAATATGAATATGATTTGTATTAATACTATAAGTTATATGAGAGAATTTAAACTATAGGTTATAATATATGATTTGAATTTAATTATATTAATTAATATAATGAAATTCAAATTTTGAAATAACTCCCTTGGGAGTTATTTCACTTGATATAGTGGTGAGTTATTTGATAACTTCCACACATATATCTCTCTCTTAGATGATTCATAACAAGGAAGAGAGGAGGAAGTGAGAAGAAAAATTCACAATTTCTCTTCTTCTTCCTTTTCGGCAATGTTCTCTAAAAACAGATTTGTCTTCTCCCTTTCCTAAAATTAATCCAAGCTAGCCCACACAACTTCCCTGTGATTTCCACCTTGAGAATATCGGGTGTGGTGGTGACCAGAGTTGCGGTGTTCGTGATCATTTACTGTGGATAAATTACGGAAGGATAGTTCTTCAAAGGTAAGTTATTTCTTCTCCCTTTTCATCTCCACAATTTTATTTTAGAAAGCATGCTTAGTATAGTTTTGTTTATCCTAGTTTCTGTCTCTTTGTCTATTAAGTGTTTTGTAAAACCAAAAACAGTTCACAATGCATTCAATTGCTTATGTTTTGGGGAATTCAAATCCCTTCGATGCTATCTTCCCAATCAATTCTTAGTGTCGACATAGATTACTTCATCTTTGCATGCCTCAGTAGTGTCATGGGATGCGAACAACACAGATTCATGTCCTCTCTCAACTAATTTAGCAAATTGATCGACCAGGTCTCTTAAGGTCTAAAGGTCAGTTCTAGCCTCCGTATGGGAATGAAAACTTCCCTGTTGGAAGCGATGAATCTCTTGCTAAAAAATAAGATCGATATTAGCAATTTGTCTTATCGCATCCTCTACTAAGATACCTGAGTCGGCGGTTTGAGCTTGCATCAACATGTTGGATACGACGAGGTGTGAATTGTAGTGGTGGTGGCCCCATCCTTGGTTTCCATAGCCAAAATATTCCTCCCATCGAGGTCAATGGAAATCGCAATCCAAATGACTAGGAAACCCTCCCATGGAATAGTCTCATGGCATCATGCTCCACTGCAACCTTGGGCATTCTTGCTCAGAAGAGCCCACAAATGAGCAAATCCTACATGCTTGCACTTGCTACGATCTCCCTGCAACTATTTGGCTAACCAAAGAAGTTAACTTAGATAGCTAACCTTTAAGGTCACCAACCTTGTTACTAGGTTGAGCTGTTCCATTAGATTGTCCCTATCCTTGTTAATGGTATCTTGCCATAATTAGAACACTAACACAAGAAAACAAAACAAAGTTATAACTAGAAACTTAACTAAACAAAACAAAATGACTTCCCCAAAAATGGCACCATTTTGGTAGAGCTACCTTAGGGTGTTGTTTAATTCCCAAAGGAAACCAACATGAAATGCACCAAAACCAAAGCAACCCAACCCTGAGAGAAATAAATGAATTCCAAAAATCTTCGGCAAATCCAAAGAAGGTTTTCCTGTACGTTCATCACAAAATATTTCTAGATCCCAATACATAAAAACTAATTTATAATACAAAATCCTACTCCTATTATTATGACGGCTAAGCAATAGTGGCGAGTTCGAGTTAATCTATAGGGAAGCACGAAATATGTTTCAAAAAGCTAATTTCCTAGTTATAGTGCAAGATGGGGGGGGGGGGGG